>VZRI01014245.1:16924-61995 GCA_013397515.1 Upupa epops | reverse complement strand
CCCAAATGGTGGGTTTTTCCACCGCTAAAAAACTGCATTCCCATCCAGCACTGGAGTGAAGCTCGCTGTGCTCAGTGACGAACGCTCGGTTCCCAGTGCACAAACAAAATTATGGCAAATGGGAGGCTTTTCTGGCATCCAACGAAAGAGGAGCTGAGGAGCTGCAGTCTCGGATTGGAACTCTTAAAAAAGCGAAACAAAAAACCAACAATAAAACAACCAAACCCCAGGTCAGTGGTTCCTTCACAGCCATGCGCAAAGGTCAAGTCTTGAACCAAGAGTTTCAGAGTACATTTGTAAACATCGAGTCTCGCCAGAGGCAGCAGAGGATGGGCACTTCACATTTCCGTAGTAAAACAAGGACTGAGTGGAAGGTTACGCTGTGAACGGGCTGACCCACATCTCGCTTAAATTCCAAGCGAGTGGAACAAACCGCCTGAAGTCTTTGAAGACTGCTATTTCCAAAGTTCACCAAATCCCCCCAAACCCAAAGCTCTCGCTCGTTACTGTTCTCCACGGCTCAGTCGCTGCTGTGCTTTGCATATTCAGCGTTCTCAACGCAAACCGGAGGCGGCGTGTGCATATTGCTCTGTGGTCAGGTCTCACGGTTTAAAAAAAATTCTGGTTCAAATGGTCTGTGTCAAAGGAAAACTTGGAAATAAATAATGCTGGCATCATTTCCACGTCTTACCAAAACACCTCGGGCTGGCAAGTGTCGCCTTGAGCCCAACCATGCCGATACTGAGAGAAGAGGCAGTTTTGTCATGAGGACTGAGGTCAGGACAAGTGCGGTTCCTGAGGTAAGAGGTCTGAGTCCATCTCCTCAAAAGCGGGGTTGACATCATCGCCGCTGCCGCACTGTTCCCTCTGCACCCCCTTCCAGCTCGCCTTGTTCAGGCCCAGGTGGCCGAGCATGGTCTGTGACAGCCTCGTGTTGGAAAACCGGGCCCATTCCCCGAACAGCGGCTCCACAAGGTACGTCATGAAACCTTCAAACAGAAGCAGAACGCACACCTCCAAGTGAAAAAATGCACTCCAACTAAATTCAAATACGTGTGGTGGCAAGAGAAACAACCACCGCATCCCAGACCCCTCTCCAACAAATCAGTTTCAGTGTTTAGCGCACTCGTGCCAAGTAATATCGGGACGTTTTAAGGTTTTAACAGTCAAGAGAAGAGTGTTCTGCTGGATTCCAAATGAAGCTCCTTCCTTCCACTACAGTGATCGAAGGAAGAAAAAGAGAATACGGCTGGGGGGTGGTAGGAATCTAAGTGTCAGATGGGTGCACGCACCTAGCAAAGCTGAATTCTTACAGGATTTAGTAATAAATTACCCCTCAGACAGTCTGAGCTGTATTACACGGCCAACAAAGGTGATGGTCTTTGGACAACATTAAGCTGACCAAGAATACTTAAATACAAATGTGCTAGACATTTTTAACCCAGGAATCCAAGGAGCACACACAGATGTGTGAATACACACATGTGCCAGCTGCTTCTACCATCTGTTGCCACAAACAAAAACCTCAATGGCAGGACGGCCAGACCACAACTTTAAAAACTACACAGAGCCACCGATTATTCTAAACCAAAGGGAGCTGCCATTACCGATCTGGATGTTGGCGATGGTTTCTGTCTGTCTGTCACAAAGTGGACTCACACCCAAGTGATATTTTTTTTCAATATCTCCTGAAGAAACAAGAGGATGACAACTGTTAGGTCACTGAGTCCAGACCCACACAGGGTGAGGCTGTGAGAGGTGCTCAGCAGGGAAACGCCTTTATTTCCAAGTGCCGTGCCATACTGGCACTCAAAACGCATCATGTCCTACTCTGACTACTTCTACTCTGACTTACCTTGGTGGAAGAACTCCTCCGTTACTTTCTCACTCCACTGCTTGCTCAACTCCCATGTCCGACACGGGTTACAGATATCGGCACACTTCAGAGCCATCTAGTGAGTAAACACACGGGTCAGAGCACCCTCCCCTCCAACACAAACATCTGTCGTTACTTACTTGCTGACAGCACGTTATTTTCAGCATTGTGAGTAAGAGACCTACTCGCCACAGGTGCTTCCCCCTACAGTTAGTTCTCTGCTCCTATTTAAAAATCATTACGATCTCATTATCATCTCCAAGTCCTGTGGACACTCAGTCAAGCCCAGTGGTTTCAGGGCACTCTGCTTAGTCTATGCACTAGCACAGGAGGCACCATCACACTCAGAAAAAGAAAGGTCCAAGTAAGCAAACAATATTTGGGGTTTCAGGCTCTGGAGTCAATCCTTATAATAGCTGCTTGCACAGGACTGAACTTAGTTTGTCCACGTTCACAGTCCTCAGTATCAGCCCCGTGACAAACTCCCGTAACGTAAGGAGACGCTGAAGGTCTTTGGTTTTAACTCTTGCTAAGCCTCTCCCCAATACAGTGCCAATGCAGCTGCCACCAGCAACAGCAATCCTTCCCCAAAACAGGTCCTGGCAAAGCACCTCAGTTCAGAGGCTCAATGGAACTAAACCTCTGCAGCTCACAGTTATCATCACACTTACCAACACACACCAGCCCCTGGGAGAAGTGGTGGGGAGACTGAGGTGAACAACATTTTTGTAATGAAACAAAATGCCTAGAAGATATTTCTACTTCATTTTGAAAGCAGCAGATAGCCTGGAAGAAGTAGCATTTAGTATTTTTAAGTGAACAGTTTTTCACGCTGAAACAATGTTGTAAAGAAACAAACACTACAAAAAAAACAATCACCTGTAAAATGAAGTGCCGGTGGCTGGGGTTCTCCAGACATAGGTCCCCTCTGTCCAAATGGGACCGAAACATGGACAGATACTCATTTTGCTGACTGATGTCTGTGGCAAGAATGAGATCCCCTATCTGGCTTTCCATCAGCTGCCTGGAATCAAGGACAAACATTCCATAAGCAGAACAGGTCAGAACATCAGCCAGCAATACCCCTACAGGTATCTGTGCAGTAACCAACATGACTAAAGAGAAATGACAAGCTTTATAATTTGCATTTTCACTGAACTGCTTTTTGTTTGTTTTCGCTCTCTTAGAAGTTCCTACAACATCCACAGAACTATCAGGATGTTTCACTGGCACCTTCAGGAAGGCCAAAACTGTTTTCAAACACCACTTTTTTTTTTAAAGCAGCATACACTAATTCATATAATTATGGAATCATTTAGGTTGGAAAAGACCGTTAAAGGTTGTGGACTGCAACCATTATCCCAGCTGCCCCAAGCCCACCATTAAACCCTGCTCCTAAGTTCCAAATCTCCGTGATTTTTAAACAGGTGCAGGGATGGCGATTCAACCCCCTCCCTGGGCAGCCTGCTCTGAGACCTGAGGAAATGAAGAATTTTTTCCTAGTGTCCAATCCAAAGCCATTTACTTTTGTCCTATCACTTGTACCTTGTGCTAAGAGATTGATCCCTACCTCTGTGCAACCTCCTTTCTGGTAGTTGATGGTTTCAAGCTTATTTCTTGTTAGAATACATGAAGAGGGTCTGTTTTAAGCTGGAGTTATGGTGAAGCAATTAGAAAAACTAAGTTAAACCAAAGCAGGTGCTAGACCACTGCCATGTGCTCATGGCAAATGTCCTTTTCCATGACCTGCTCTACTCCAACAGCACAGTGTCAGAAATTCCACACAGACAATCCACACTCTGTTAGCCTCAGCTCCCATGTGCTAATTTAGCTTGTTTTGTGCCACGTCAGTGAGAGCTCACTCATCTCACCTCTAAACTAACGACCCACCTCCATTTTGGGTGACCATACCTGTTTTCCAGGGACATGTGTGCAAACAGCCCTGACTCTCGCAGCAAGCCCACTGCTGATCTCCAGTGGTGGTTCTCTAACACTGAGGTATTCTGCAAACACAAAGGGATCCCGCATGTCAGTGCAGCTCTGGCAGTTCAGCTGACCAGCTGTACACTCAAAGTAGTACCAATTGATTTGGCTTTTGGGGCAGTGCTTTTCTTTCTTTTGCTGTTTCCCCATCCCACCCCAAGGAGGCTAAAGCTCACAAATCCTGAACATTCTGTTGCCCAGCACACTTTTTATCCATGAGGCTGCATTCTTTAGGCATTTCTCAAACCCACATCTAAAACAAACCCGCCAACTTTGTCTTTACCTTATATAAAGTTGCTAAGTAATGATTTGTTTTAATTAGGAAAGGTTGGTTAACGCCTGGGTGATCCAAATCATGTGTTGCAGCTGCTATTAAGCTGAGCAGAACATCCCATGGAGTTAGAGATTTGGTGAGCTGCAAGGTAATAACACAACATCAGCAAGCGTGCCCTTGGAAAAAGCAGGTGCAACAGTGTCAGGTGTTTGTTCTGGTTTAGTATTTTAACAGCCACCACACTCAGAAAACGTCAATATTCCACTGACTTCTCGCAGCTTTTCCTTTGCCCAAACATATATTTCAACAACAATTTAAGCATTACTCTTTCTCAATTAAACGAACCATGCTGGACACAAACCACTGCTTCCTGGCTGATACTCAAGTTCAGTATAAAAAGCTGCAAATTCTTAAAATTAGTTCTCCATCTCATTTACATGGCCTCACCTTGGGCTCCTTTAAGTAACAGTGCATGGCCTGAGTCACATCAGCAGCATGAACTGCATTATGATAAGGATTTTGACTGTGATAATCTTCTTGAACCATAACTGCAGGAAAATAAATACACAAATTTAAATTAAATAGCCCTTTTTTTCAAACTGCTATTTTACATTACCTCAACAGGCACAGAAATACTCAACATCACAAGTTACACACAGACAAAAGTATCCAAATCAATAAATCACCAGCTGAAGCACAATGCAGGTATCAAAGATGTTTATATGAAGAAACTGTTTTCTAATTGAAGTGAGCTCCACAGGAAGTCATCTCAGAGCAAAGATTAAACGACTTGAAATCAATAAGACTGAACTTATTCTGCAATAAGAACTTGAAAACACAGCGTGGGAGTAGAAACATCTCCAAATAACCTTTGGAAATGACAGAAAGACTGCATGCGTCTCAACAAATTTATGCACACATACATATTTGACAGACAGATACACACGAAAATGAAACACTGAAATCCTACCAAGGACTAAAATCAGATCTATCTCCTTGAAGTGATTCCAAGTTCTCAGATTAAGCACATTTTTGTGGCACTATGGACCACCTGGGTTGTCCTAGTCTTAACAGGATTTGATATTCAGGTTACTTTAGACTAGGGTGTGAGAGGTAGCAAAACAAAGAACAAACTGGATTGCTGCTCATAAGTTGATTTTAGAGGAAAAGTCCCTTGAATGGACAGAACCAAGAATTTTTCTTGTAGTTAAGGCTATGGTTACCTTTTCATAACCAGTTACTTCAGTCACTCCTACCTGGTCTTTCAAGTACTGTCATTTGCATTACATCTCAGCCAACCAGGAGATACTCGAGACAAAACACAGTTACAACATGAGCAGCCTGAGACCAGTTTCCTACAATAACTTCCTCCACATTCCAGTACATCAGTCCTGAAGGTGGGCTTATCTGTCTTTCTGAAACTGGAAGGAATTGAGTCCTCTTGAAAACATCATCAAATGCAGAAATTTTTAAAAGCTGAAAGAAAACTAGGTAACGAGAAAAAAATATTCCTTTGTTTCGAAGGGGAAAAGAGCCTCCCCACAGGAGATTTCTCCTGTTAAATAACTAGTACTGTAACCACAGAACTTTTCTCTGAAGCTGAACACCTTCTATAAAGGACCAGAAATTTGTTTCTCCTGCTTAGTGAAAAATATAAATTCCACTCTACAAAACTCAACACAAGTCACCACAGGACAAAACGTTCAAGTGAATGGTCTCATGTGCTGTCTATGCAGAGGGTATGGCCACAGTAACAGAGTTGGCTGTGTGAGAGCTTGCACAGTCAAGGCATAACATCAAATGCAGCCATTAAATATGAGCAAGCTGACATTGTCACCACATTTAGAAACTACATAGTGAACTCTGGAAATGAACAACAAAACAGAACTTGAAAACAGAACTGAAAATCAAAACAAAGAAAGTAGCTGTCCAGGCTTTCCCAATAAAAACATCTCACACATTCCTGATCATTTGGACTTAAAACAGTAAAGCATCTGCTATAACACTTGTTTACAATTTGCACTGCGATTTCTACTCATAGAAACTGAGATATTGGTTTACTCAATATAATTTACATCATATCTGGACTGTACCAATACCCTCAACCCTTATTGCTCAGCTATAACCAGTGCTTCAGTTATCAAAATGCGGATAAACAGCGATATTCATCATAATAAAAAGCTGTATTTACCCAAAAATCTACGAAGTTTCATCGTATCTAACTGGAAGTGTTCAATTAGTCCATGAAGATTAAACAGATGAAAGGTTAAGCTGACTAGACTGTTTCCTAAAAATAAGATGAAAATACTAATTCATTGGAAGCCATGAAATAAGTGACTCTTTCATAAAGATGTGAATCATTTCAAACAAACTGCTCAAAAAAGAAAAAAATTACAAGCAAATTTCTCTGCACCCATTTCTGACAAACGTTTAAATCTTACTGCATGACAGGATTCTATTAACTACCTCCTCTAGTCATCACCAGTGCTTTTGCGTCATTATAATGCATCACCAAATATCCATTGTCAACTGATGTAAGGAAAACATTACTGAACATTAAAAAGGCAACAGGTTTCAGTGTGTGAATCAGTTAACAACAGTATAAAGAGCTCTATAAATATCAACCGTATATAACTCTAGAAATATCTGTGATGCAAGTCACAGAGGTATAGTGTAAGCGCTTGCCATGGTAGAACAATTGTGAAAAGAGAAAAAGAGCCTGCAAGTGTTTGTGAAAGAGCTTCCACATTACGTACTCTGCAAACAATGTGGCAGCAGCAGAGGAATTCAAGGATCCAGCACAAAAAACTGTGGTACAAAAGGACAAAAATTTTTGCGAAATCTGGTTTACTACTAAGATTAATGCATTGGAATGTGCATCACTCCATCACAAAATAAGGTATAACTAAGCATCTGCTGAGGAGTTTGTCCTTTACAGACTTGCACACAGCAGCTCGTGGAGCAATACGTGACATTCCTCCCCTCAAGGTTGCCTGTTCAGAACGTCTCCGCGAACGACTATAAATCAGGGTGCAAAACAAGGTGCTGTGCTGGTAGGCGCCAATATTTATTTAAACCATACTTCTTCCTTGGACTTACTTGTATCCTTCAAGGAAGGAGGATTACTCCCATCTGCCAAACTAACCCAAAATATACTATGCTTACAAACAGGGTCACCTGCTCCTTCTCACTCAGTTACCTTAAGTTTATCAAAACCTATATAAACTTTCTTCTAATTCTCATTGTTTTCAGGTTTTCTACTTATTTACCATACTAAATCACAGTGGGAGGATACTACTCTTACACCAGGTTAAGCCACGCATCCATTCAACAAAATGGAGAGAAAATTGTTTGGTGCCTTTGTGAGTGTTTTTTCTGCCCACTTTAAACACTCAAACTGCATCTCTGCTACCAATCCCACCTGTCTCATGTAAAACCTACAGGGGTTGCACTCCACTCACTTCTCAAACTGGCAAACATCACTGTGATGCTGAACTTGCTCATCTCCATTCTATTCAAATCTCTGCTTCCATTGCTGCGATTGTAACACAAAAAGTTACCGTACCTGCTGCTGCAGCAGCCCTGCCTCCTCCTTTCCAGTGTTTTTACAGATCTGTCTGTAATTTCAACAAGACTTTTTGTTTTTAACCGTCTACTTCTGCAGTCCCTACAATTTGTTATGAGTGCACACAACTGGCCATAATACTCTTCCTTCTTGTATTTTGTGTATTTTGTGCAAATGGCTTTTGCCTGCTCAGCTCCCACAAAAGCAGCACCAATTTTTCTTCTTCAAATCAGTGATTACTATCAGCATTGGCAGTGATGGCATGTAAACAGAGTGAGCAGGCAAACTAGGATTTTGAATAAAGACTATTAAATCAAAAATTGCTACTTGATGAAATCTGTGCTGTGTACTCAACAAGCAATCATATTCCACAGCCTTATGGCAATAGTTATGTGAAGCTGAGATCAACTACTAATAAAATTGCAGAAGTACACTCACCGTTCGTCAGTCTATCAAAAAGAAAAATATCAAAATTCCAATTGCCAACCTTCTCCAGCATACACTGAAAGAAAACACAAAAGCTGTCACTTTTTCTCACCAAGTACCCAGTGCAGTATTTAACAGCTGGGAGACACATGCAAGTATTGGGATTTCTACATATAAAAAAATAGCATTAAAAGACTAATTACATCTGCTCAGTAACTGAAAAACTTCAAAAATGCATGTTAGCAATAAACAGTGCCTTGACAGAACCGCTTGATTTTCCTTTCAATTTCATACACAGAAATCAATTTTTAAACTTCAGTTCAACACAATGTAAAAATAAAAAAACCCACCACCTCAAAAGATCAAGCAACCAACCTTTGCTTGGCCATTATAATCATCATCTAAAATGTTTGAAGAATTCGGAACAGTGATACCCCTGAAGAAACGCGAAGATCTCAGGTATCGTTGGAAGCTCAGCAACCGTCTCACATTTCTGGCAGACACTGACACCTCAATTTCAGAATTTGCTAGAAAACACAAGAAAATAGGCACCCTAAGAAACCTATACTGAGAAGATAGCATTGCCTTTGTTTTACCCAATTTATCTTTTTGTGCATCAAGTGTTTCAGTCACACACACTTATATTAATAAGCACAGAGGCATGGCCTGGAAAAGGAAGTTTTCTGTGTTAGCATCCTGCAAAGAAAAGTTCTCTTTTTCAAGCACTATGGTTATCATAAACGACAGAAATATTAGGGAAAATGTGTAAAAGCACAGAGAATTGCAAAGGGCTTCTTGGAAAACACCTCCCACAAGCACCCATAACATCTGTGTCCCCAGCACACCACTAAGGAGGTGCACAGCAGCAAGAGACCACCAGGAATCAGGAGGGGATACAAGAGCAAGATTTTGAGAAAGTACAAACAACTCTTACACCAACTGTAAACTTCAGACACTCTCTTTCTTGACAAAGTTTTAAACATGCTCAAGTGATTTTGGTCCTTTTGCAGACTATCATACTAAGAATCTCTCCTCTGACAAAGAAGTTTCACACTGACTTTCACAGCAGAGCCTCCAAGAATAGGACATGTTAGAAACCGAAGCAAACAGTTACAACTTTTGTTCTTAAAGTCACTCTAAAATAACAGACAAGGGAAGGCATGACTTTACGAACAACCAGAAGACAAATTTGAGTGATTTCTAGTGAAACAAGTTTAATTCTACAGAAGTCTAATCTTTACCCATATAAATTCTTGTCTCCATGTAAGTTGTAAGATACTTTCTGTTCTACATTAGCGCATCAACACATTAACTTCCAATCTATACTAACAAATATCCTCGGAACAGTGATGCTATTTCAGATCACCACTCATAAGGGCAAAGGGGTTTGGATAAGAAGTGTCCCCACCCATCAGTCTTGGGCCAGCTTTGGGAACAAAAGTCATTGGGTTTAAAGTAATTTTAAAATGGGTACATTCAGGTCATCAAATGGTCTAAAATGTCCAGTGAGTCACAAACTTCACTAAATCTCAATAAAACACACTAAGTAGCAGAAAGTAGCACTTTTCTGGAAGCACAGAGTTTTCTTGATTATGTTGTCAGTAGAGGCCTGTGTCCCACCTACGTTTGTGTTCTTAACTCATTTGGGGGGTTGCACATGGTTCCGTTCAGTATTTTCTCTGAAGATGCTGATGATGTGGGCACAAGAGGCAAACGCATTACTCATTTCTCTGTGACGCTGAACAGTCATTACTCTCTACTTTGCAATATGCTACTGAGACAGTCATCTCCAAAAATATTTTTAAACAGCATCTTCAATTTACATAATTCAGAACCCACTACTCATATACATGAACCCTATTAAAAAAAAATAAGAATAATCACTGCAACAACTGATCTTACCATTTCGACCTGATAAAAACTTGGACACGGGAAGAGAGATTTGAGCCTTGTCAGCCACAAATCAGTTACTATGACAGGTACAAAAGCAAAAACAAAACCAAACCCCACACACAAAACCCCACCACTTCCTGCTTCTGGAGAGCAGCAACGGTAAGTCCATAGGAAGGGCTGCAAAACTGAATGATGTAGCCATGCAGTGGAAACCTGGTATGTCCCCCTGACACACACAGAATGCTCATTCCCCTTCCACACATGATTAATAAGAGAACATCAGCCCACCCTCCCTCTCTCGTGAGTCACAAAGCAAGATGCTAATTTCAGCAACTTTGCCATAGCAAGGTTCAATAATGTATTTCTAATGGAAGAAAAAGGCGAAGAGCACATTACATCTGCTGCAGCACCCTGCTCTTGATGACGTTCTTAACTCTCCGTACCCTACTTACAGTAGAATATCACCAACGTGTTCTTTATTTCCAGTTTATTTTATTATGACAGTTCTAATTCCCATTTCTAAGCGCCTCAAAGTAAGATGGTGGTACAAAAAAATGCCCCTCTCAAAAAATGAAAGACAGAAGCAACAATTCTGTTTAGTACCATCGGTTATTTTGCTGTTATGCATACACAGCACAAAAATAACAAAATGCAAGATGTCTTTGTGCAACAGATCTCTTCCACACTCCACCACTCTTACTTCCATCTCTTCCCACTCCCAATCATTTAAGTGTCCTATACTTCAGGAGAACCTAAAATTATCCCACTTTACAGGGATATTAGATATTTATTTTATGCTGACATCAAAATACGAAGTAAAGACAAGCTGCAATCACTTCCAAAACCATAATGCACCAGTATGTTTGTTCTCAGACTTTGTGTATCTTTCCTATCACAGAGACAAGAAAGGTTATGGTTTGGTTGAACTTTTTATTAATAGAAACTTTAAATACCGGCAAAAATGCTTCCATTTTGAGGTAAAGATAAAATACTCCTGAATATCACTGGCACTAACAAAAAAAGGAACTTAAAAACACTCTAGGAGACAATGGATCTTTGAATGTAGAACCTGATGTGGACAGACCCAACAGAAGGAGGGGTCTTCCCTAAAAATTCATGGAAAGAAATTTCTCCATAATACCATATTTACATAGCAGGCACTATCAGCAAAACTGACATAATATCCACTACCCATAAATAACTACGTTTGGAAGAATACTTCACTTTGTATGCCAATTCTAACTATTTCTAAAGGCCTCCCGGCAACAAACCTTTCTTTATTTGACAAATTTGAAAGTGTTACTTGGCATGTCACACCACTAGAGGGACCCAAAGGCATTCTCATGGCCCACTATTCTAACCAACCATTACCCGATGCATGACACTATGTGCACTTTTATAAATTGCCTTTGAATGGAATCAGAGAAATTAGTTGCATTTCTAGAATTATTTCTGCAGGCACATCAGGAAGGCGATAAAATTAAGTAAATTAAACACAGTTGTCCAGCACAGGAACAGCAATGTAACATTTTGCAGTTCTAGGAGGAGAAGAATTTGTACATACAAGGCTTGTGCTTTCCCTACCCATTACTAAGCCACAGGCCCAGCAATCCTACACCTGTACAATTTATTTTTACACCTGAATCCAGACCATCACCAAATCCTTTCCTCGAGGTCTTCCATGAAAGCACTTTGGTGTTCCAGACTAACTCATTTCTACAGCAACAGAATCAAAGAACTATCCAGTAATCCTCTGGGGCCATTTTCTACTCCCAGAAATTAATCAGTTCAAAAGAGTCAGACCATGACTAACAGGAAAAGAACATCCCTTAGGATGTGAAGATCCCTTAAGAGTCTATATGACCATCCATACAAAAACAAAGTTCTCATAACTTTATGCCAAGAAAAACCACCAATCCAAAAAGGCCTTTCAATGTACACTACTGGGAGAAGAGACACATCAAAGAGATTGAAAACAACTAACTATATAGCTGTGTCTTCCAAGATCCAACTTACCTCAGGCAACAAAGCACAGTGAGCTGCACCAGCCCAAGGCTCCAGAGCACACATGCTGTTTTACAGAAACTTGAAAAGAAGAAATTGTAGGTAAAACAACAAGCTAGGGTAACAAAAAAAAAAACCAAAAACACCCATCCTCTATCCTCAAGTGGAAGCTTTCACACTGAAATCTTCCTCAACCACATCCACTTTTCATTTCAAGTTTGCTCTTTTTTCTCTCTCAACACTGCACTAAAGACATTTTCAGAGACTTAGAATCATAGAACCATCACGGCTGGAATCATAGCTCCCCATGTACTGAACTCAAATTTGCTCTCACATTAAGGAAAACAAAAATTATTTGAATAAATAATGTGGATTAGACTACAGTTTCTGAATGTACTCTTCCAGAGAGGCAGCTGTCAGAAAAAGAGCCCTTTGCTTCTCAGTGTTTGTGTTTTCACCAGGGAAACAGATGCTCTATTCAACCTACTTTATTCGTTGAGAAACTAACTGGCTGAACAAGACAGGCTGAGTTAGGCAATTCCTGTACTTCATTTGAAGAGCATTCGGCTCGTTTCAGCTCTAGATAGCACTGTCAAAAGTTCACCATTAGTTGCTGTTACACTAAGATTTCCCAAACTGCTGAAGGCAACTAATCCTCATTTGAGTTCATCCCTCCTCTTTGATCTCTGGCTTCTCACCCAAGGGAAAGCCAAACTCACTGTCTTAAGATAAACCTCTTCCCAATGATTTGCAAACAAAAAAACCCCCCAATGCAAACAGTAGATGGTGACAGCCCTGCTTACAGCAATGTAAGTTCTGTCATGTGTGAGTCAAAATAGCTCAAGAAGTTATCTTTAAAATAAAAAACAGAGCTATGAGTGTTGGCAAAATCACCATCTCCCTGTAAGTGTACTCAAGACTGGCACCAAAGAATTGTAAAAACCTTTGGAGAATATCCCATCTGCTCTGGTACAGATACAAGAGGAAAAGCAAGGAAAAGCACTTCCTCTTCAGAAAAACACAAGGTTTTCAGTTTTTATCTGGTTCTTCCAGACCACATCCAATAACCTTTTCCTAAAAGGGAAGTTTGAAAGCATTAAGTTGTATCTGCAGAAGATACTTCCCTATAATTTTGCTGCTATCTTACTAATTTCAGCTTCATGGTATTTATTTTGGTTTCACTTCCTCACTACAGCTTACTGCATACATCACCAAGCACATGTGGCCAATTTTTTCCCCGTCTGAAACACTGACTAGGGCACATGACTTACTTTTGTTTGTGCATGGTATACACATCTTCACAAAACTCCTTAAGTATACACAGAGTGTGTGCGTGTTTGTGTGTGTGTGTGTGTGTGTGTGTATACACATACTCTTACAGATACTTCTATACCCAAAACATTACTGGCAACCTCTTGACACCAAGGATGAGAAACTGGTTACTGCTCATTTGCTGTTCCTAAAGAAGGCAATTCTTTTATCAACTCATTTACCAATTCTTCTAACAAAGATTTTTATTAGCCTTTATCAACTTATTCTGTCAATGCTGCAGACTGAATTACTGTCTGTGATGCATCAGTAAGGTAAACAAAATTTACAAGCAAGCATGCTGACTGCCAGAGCAGTTATAACCGCTGCAATCTCTTCCCTGCAAACCAAACAGACCATAAACTGCCAAACCCCTTCCTTGTTACATGAGGAGGGAAAACTAGATCCAGTGCTCTACAGTCAATAAAAGTGAAGTGAGTGCAATTTACTGTACACAGTAAGTAAAAACCCCCACAGTTATTAATTGGTGTCCCAAACATAACTAGTTACCAACCAGCAGAAGGAAAACTACTGCCCAACAAGTTGGGTTTGATGATCAGTCAAATCCTACATTTAATCATCATCACACGTGCCTCCTGTACCACTGCCTCCAACATCAATAAAGGCATTTTTCCAACAACCACTTTATTACTGAACTCCCTAGACAGACATTAAGGTTATGAATACTTCTAGCCAATGGAGAAACTTGAAAATTCCTGTACCAATTACTGACCTCTGCGATAAGGATGCAGTAGCTGAGCTTATAATCCTTAACAAGAAACAGAAACAGTCTGAAGAACTAAATGCTGACAAGCTCTACTAGTCAAAGTAAAAATGACATTATGAAACAAAAGCAATTATTTAAAAAAAAAAACCACAACACCCAAACAGACCAACAGTTTCCTGAAAATAAAGCATTTAATAGCCAATACTCTTCAAACCTACCAATTAAATACTGGGAAAAGAGAACAGCTAACAGATTGTTAGCTGGACTTCCCAAAAGGCATTCAACTTTCTCAAAAAGCATCACTGACAGAAAAATAAAATGACATCCAGCAGCAGAAGTTCATGAAACAAAAGTCAAAATGGCAACACTCTCCAACACTACGAGTAAGAGCCAGGATCTAAGTCTGCAGACTTAGACAGGTAAGCAGTGATCGTTGCAAAATACTAAGAACTAGGGGCTACAGCAGAAAAAAGTTACAGGGAATCTTTTAAAATACCATGAAGGGGTACACAAGTTCCATATACAACCGTGGTGTGGGATAAAACAAGCAACATTCAGATAGTTTATTCTCCTGCAGCTGCAGAGGAGATTCTTTGCTGTTCAGTTTTTGCCACAAGCAGAGCTGGCTGGCTTAGCCAGCTCCTCTCATAGGCTGTCTATCACTCATGAGTGAACGTTTCTCAGCTAAGTGGTTCTGTGGGACAAAATGGGCAGAACTACCCTAAAAGGAGACAAACCAGATTCCCATGACTTTGTTCCAGCCGCAGTCTGATCATATCAAACTGAAACTCTTTAGCTTAAAATAATTAGGTAAACCCTGATCAGAACTCAGCAGAGAAAAAGACAACCTTTTAGTGATTCAAAAACATAAAGCTATGTAAATTATGGTAATCCAGTGATAAGGTAAGGGATGGGGCCAAATTCCTTACCGACTTGGAAAGAAATACCCTCACTATAGCAGGAGTTTGAACTCAGAGCATCACTGCACCACCCTGAAGTGCAAAAAAAAAAAACCTCTGACTAGAATGTGGCAAGTCTGAAAAACTGCCATAGCAGCTGACTCAAGAGGGAAGTTACAGCCGAAGAATTTTTTTGGGCCTCCTAGCAACATTCTCTGCTGTCATCACACCCCGCAGTTGATGCTGATGTTCAAGCCTGTGCCTGAACAAGTAGGGGCAAGAAGAAAGGGTTTGAAAATCCTTTTCCTCATTAGTCATGGTCTGCCTGATGCAGAGTCATCAGCGACTGAGAGAAACAGAGTGATGAGTACCAGGGAAAACAGTTCATTTAACAACAGTAATAAAACCAGCCTTTTAATGGCTCGTTCTTTTCATACATCTGTTAGTATTTATTTGCCCACATCAACATAAAACGCCACACATACATTCACAAGAATTCCACTGCAGAGTTCTTAAACCACTATTTCTACAGAGCATTTTTTTATAGTCAACAGCATTATCAGGAGTTGAAAGGAAATAGATAATATCTTCAGTGAAAAAACACACTCTTCAAACTTTGTTTTCTCACCTATCAGGTGATACTGACTTTAGTTTCATTCTAAGACTTTAGAGTTTTAAGTTGTGATCTGCTTTTAAAAAAATGTAACTGCAGTTAAGATTTGAATACTAATTAGACCAGCTTCTGCCACTCATTTCTAGTAGTAAGGTAATTACAGCAACCACACTTGTTACCAAGAAATAAGGTTTTCTAAATCTCCCCCCACTGTGCTCAGAATCCTCAGAATTGTGTTGACATTAAGCTGACATAGATACTTTATGGCACTTAACACATGAATCATTGGTATAATTTAAGTAAGACTTAAATCCTCTGCACTTCTGCAGCACATTGGCTTGGTAGTTATTGAAGCTTTTGTATTATGACAATCACTGACATATTTAGTTATGACAATACAGTTGTAGAGAAAAAAGTGAAATTCTCTTAAAATATTCTTTTAAGACTTTTGAGAAAAAATTCTTAGAACATACAATAAGAAAAAATAAGTCTCCAATTTTCTCTTAACGCTTTAATCTTTACTTAAGATTTGTAAATGCCCAAAAAAAATTAAATCCTAGCTATGTACTTGAGTAAATGCAATGTTAACTGATCACGATGGAGTCAAGAATACCAACTAGTTCTACTGTAATTCTCAAACACCATTCTGGGTCAGGCCCTTCAGCTGCTTTGTAGAAGCAAGGAAGTCTTCTCAACTCGTGGCATCTGCCACACAAGAACTTGGCACACACACCAGTCGTTGTCCAGAAGAGAGTCTGCACTTCTTTATAGATTCAGATCTACACTGAAGGAGCCTAAACTACATTTTTAAAAGCAAAAATTTAGCAGCTAAGATTTTCCTCCTCTATTTTTGGCACTGACATAGTATAAAAGATTTTCTTAAGAAGTATAAAAAATGGTTGTGCTCTATAAGCTGCTAAGTTTATTTTTAGAGGCTCAGTAGTTAAAATTAAAGGAAGCCTTTGTTTATTTGTCATTTATCTGCTTTTAAATACTTACAGTGAAAAATACGGAAATCAATGTATGGATGAGAACCTCTTCTCTCTGTTTCAAATCCTGCCCGACTTCTTACTCGCACATCTCCTAGAAACAGGGTCAAGAGTGAAATAAAAGTGTGGAAGAGTGGCAGAGATAAAATGCAAATGCACATAGCCTGGAGGGGGAAAGATTCAGGTACTTCAGGGTGGAGAGTTACTCAAACAATAGGCCTACACTTCAATGCTTTGCAGTTTAAAGGTGAAACTCAAAACAAAGTTTGAAGACTTGTCCCACATGCAGTCGCATGCTTTCTCCTCAAAACTTCTCCTGCCTAAGCAGACGTTGCCAGAAGCATGTGATAAGCATTCAGATGAAATTAGGAACAGCTTGCTACACCAGTATGGTAAGAATGCACCTTAATATGACAGGAAACAACAACAGTAAAAGTTGATTTACTCCTTGATAAAACACAAACATTTTGTGTAATACGAAGAAGATTCAGCTTCTAGAAATGGTGGCTTTGAGCAAATAAGCTAGTTACAATATGGGTTTATAAAACATAATACAGTATTTTCCCACTAGCATTTACTTACTTGTGCTCAGCTGTTTGAATATTACACAAGAGCCTATTAAAATACCAAAACTCAGTATTAAAATTTTATCAAACTGATATGCACTCAATTAGATTCAGCCTCAATCTTTTAGCATGCCCCTTCATTTCTACTTACACTTTTTACCAACTGAAAGCTGATCAGTGCTCTTTTGTTAAGACCTTTTTGCATACTAGTTTAAGTAAATAAGCAGGAATTAAAAGGCTGCACTTAGAGCTGCACTTTGGCAATCACAAATTTGGACAAAAATGACAGTGTTTCCCTCCTCAAATCTTAACAGATGCAAAAATGTTCTGGTTTCCAATGATGTAATGATGAAAACACTGAGCGTAACAGTCTCTTCCTCACTCACAGTAATCTTCTTATGAGCCCACAGTTACTTATTTAATGCAAGGAACTGATTTTAGAAAAATAAAAGAGCTATTTTGCTTCCAACAGTTGAGAACATGATGTTTCTACATTTTCTTGTCCAACCTGTTAATTTGTACTACTCAAGTAGGTACTGTGTCAGAAACAACCTAAAAGACACTGAAACCTGAGTAAGTGGTCTGAAAGGACCACAAAAAGCTAAGGAGGTGCACAGCTCCCCAGATAATTAATCTGAAGTTCACTTATCAGGAAAAACACAAAATACAGTGTTTAGTTAATACTGAAATGCAAGAGACTCATCCTATTCCAGGCAATACAGAGGCAGCAAATTGTAGAATTCTTCTGCTAGGCATAAGCAACTAGTGAATTTTATTTACAAAATCAATTACTAGAAAGGAAAAAGAGGACATTTTGGAAAAAAGGAACCAAGTGAATTAGTAACTGTGTATATTAGCACCAGTTTACACAGAGGAAAAATATAACTTCCATTACCTTTCACTCATACTTATCTGGGAAATTGGTCATAGCTTCAGCTGTGTGCATGAGTCCACCAGCTGAATTAAAGAAAGTTGTTGTAGTTGAGCTATGTTTTCAAAATTTACCAAACATAATGTGAAGTACCAAACAGTTTCAGTGAACCAGTAGAGTTTGGTCAAAGCATCAAAGCCAGCGTTCACAGAATCATCCCTAGAGACTAACACGGCATTCTGCAAACAGATGTTCATCTGATAAACAGTATCAAGAAAACAACTCTGTTCGTTTTCATGTGTTATCACAGTCTAACAGGAGAGCTGGACTAAGTATGTCTCAGTCAGTCCTGAAATGGAGCAATATCATGGATTTTGATTAGGAAATCAGGAAAAACTCTCAAGTGAAATGAAGACATGCATTGGCTTTAACAGGAATTATCACAACTACTTACAGGAAAAGAAGAAACTATATACTACAAATGGACACCATAAACTATTAAAAGGGTGAACTTACGAATACTTTTGTTTTGGCCTTTTAAAATACCAACATGATTTCAAAATCTTTTGTCACACCATTTGATTAAAGTTAAATTTCTGGGGCAGGGGGGTGGGGGGGAAATGATGTAGAAGTGCTAGCAAGGTGATAATTTTGACCTTTTACTTCTCCAGCAACCTGGAAAAGACTCTTCTGTTTCCTTAGGGGATCATGTTCAAGCCCCACATCCTAAAGACAGTGGACTTCTACTTTTTAACTCTTCGAGAGTTTCTCTGAATCCAAAGACTCAAGGAAAGTATTTAAAACATAAAGCCTGCTTTTCAACATCTGTACATAAATGTGACAGCATCTAACTAGATTTTTTTCTGGAATAGTTTTACAGGACCAGGATCGTTTGTGGTTTTAAGACAAAGGCCATACAGGAACAAATGCAGTTGACAGCTGAAGAAATATAGTAGAGGATATGGAAGAAGGAGTGTTTGCAGCTACAACTGAAAAGGAATCAGGACTGTAATAAAAACTTACCTTTGAGGCAGACGCTTTAGTTCTTACCCCTGTCTCAGGCTCTTGCTCACAGTGCAAGGACAGCTCAGATATTTCCAAGGCAGCTGCAATGTCATAGCTGACATCCTTGCGTACTAGGGTTACACAGCACATAGTGTGTACCACACTCCAAACTCCAGCGTGGCACAGGAACAATGCAGCAGCTGCTTAGGGAGCTAAACCCTTCTGGAGCAGAGGACAGCTGGGAGCAGAAAATCAGCCACCTCAAGGTGAAGCACTGGAGGCAAAGCCATGAAACTGTAGAGCAAGATTCCCAGAAGGAACCACTTGCTTTAGGAAATTAATGCTCCTACTCAGTTTGTTGGAGAAACAGATGACAGGTCAGCAGAACATGCTGAAATTAAAGCAAAATGAACACAAAGTAACAGCTACTACCAGAGAGGGGCATACTCCTCCATACACAAGAGCTTCCCTCTGCTGCTTTCTGTTTGCAGTGCTCAAGACATCTAAAAGGGAGGGAAATGCTCCTGCCTCCACTGAGAGCTACATGCTCACCAATGCAAGCACTCAGGCCCCTAGGTCTGTCCACCGCATGCACAGAACCAAAATTTCAGGCAACACAAATGACCAAGAAACCAGAAAAGCAAATATGAGAGTAATCAAGAAAGTATCAAGAGAAAGAAAGCAGAAATCAGATACAAGAAAAATCAAGAAAGCATTAAGATCGCACTGAAGCACTTACAAGAAATTTTGATAATTCTCGTAGCTGCCAACAGAAGGAGCTGACCGAGGTGATGCAGATATTAGCCCTTCTGAGGTCTTAAAAATTCTACAATGCTGCATCTGTATCAGTATTTCAAAACAGTAAATAAGCCTTTGGGGAGTGGCTTAGTGTATATTTTGGGAATGGGGTATGACAGATGAGTCAGAGGCAATGCAGCTTGTTTATATCCATACTGACAAAGACAGTTAAGAGTTTGTTGTTTATTCTGTGTGCCCCTAAAACTGGATCCTTTACATTGAACCTGGAAATGCTGCCACACCACAGGAATTTGCTTACTTGGTGCAAATAAATCCCCTAGTGGGACAGTCTGAAAAGACTGAAGGAAGCACCTCTGCAGCCAGCACTAGACAAGAAGCAGAGGAGAGGGTCTTAGATATCGTCAGCTTTATTTATTTTTTTGATCTGCTAAAGTAAACATTTTTCAAGGTTCATTTGATTAGTTGTAGTCTGTTTGAGATAATAACCAACTAGAAAACCTCTCATGACTGTGCCTCACTCGCCAGTAAGTTACAGAGGAGTATTCCTTACTGAAACATACCAATTAAACCCTTACAACACTATGGGAAATGCAACACTTTAAACAGAATTTTCTGTTAGAAGTGTCAATATATCAGAGTAGACTGGAGACTACACAAACATTTCTACATCCCGGTGCATCCAACTGTTCAGCTTTCAGACTGGTCTTTTTTACAGTCCTTTTATGAATACAACAGTACTTGTGAGAAAGGGAGAAATAATATAACTAGAACACACTGATTAAAATACCCAGAAAGTCGCAGTTCGTTGCTGTTGCCCTCCTACCCCAAGTAAGCAGAGATGGATTCACTGAGATACAGGGAAACTTCATTTCCTCAACATCACATTAGGAATATATTCAAGATCTGCCCATGAGAATAGTCAAAAGGCTTCAAATGAGATTTTTCCCTTGGTTCAGGTGTCTATACCAACAATCGCAGGACATTATGCTCTGCTGTCCTCTAAAAATTACCTAAAATTACCTCAATATTGTAATAATTAAGAATTATTTCCTTTAAAGGAGCATTTCTGTCACTAGCAGATTAATATTAAAAAGATTAAGACCACAGACCACATATTTTTACCTTCAATTATTTTTTAATTTATTTTTTAGACGTAAATTAATCCATACTTCCCCTGTTGTGACACAAAAGAGTACTCTTAAAACAAAAAAAAATTCATATTTTCTGAGTACAGCACAAAATCAGTTTAGAAAAATGTATGAGAACACCAAGGAACCAAAAGTACCCAAGGACTGAACTTACTTTCTTATGACTAGGTGAGAAAATGCACGTTCCAAAGTAATTACATTTCTCTCATCAAAAGTCAGTAAAATCTGGACAGTCAGTATTAACAAATATTATTCAATTATTTGTTATATAATGTATTCAAACATTAAAAAAATAAAAATAATTGAGAACCTGCAGAGACCCTACATTAAATTGGATTCACACACACACACACGTATGAAGGTAGGCATAGGTTATGACTAAATTCTGCATTCACACATGTTTACACATGTATACAGCTGACAGCTTTGGATTCCTAGGCTTAGCAGTTGTGGATTTCTAGAGGCTTTAACATTTACAATATTCAACTGAACTAAAGACTCGGGGCACAAAACACCACATTCTGGCTGATTTCATTGGAGCTGGGTAAGATTTTAAAATGCTGATGTTCTAGGATTGAGAGAAATCTTGTTTAAAGTCATATCATGATTCTAAGAACGTTTTAGGCATTTCATAGCTTCAGTACCAAAGTCTGATGTTTTTACAAGTGTGCAACTTACACATAAACGTTCTCTAAGCTACAGTTTTAAACCAAGATACCATGCAGAGGCAATAAATTCCATCACAGAAGTAACAATCAGTCATGGGTCACTTGGAAACCCCTACCAAGTACACTAGGTTAATTTAAGAACTTTTTTTAATATAGGTGTAAAACATCTGACACAATGGTTAACTTTTATCTCAAAGTCAAATCATCAAAAAGCCCAAGTTATTACAAAAGAACCTTCTGAAGAATCTGAAGAGAGTGCTACCCAGGAGAAAAAGAATGGTAAGTTGAAGAATTCAAACATTCAAGTACTTAAAAAATAATTTTAAATAAATCATAAGCATCAGAACTCTGCAATACGCAAGCTGCTTACCTAGCATACGAATGTACAGTGCAGTCTGATCAGAGCTGTCATAGGAAATGGCTCCACGTCTCTGAAAAAGAAAAAATAAAAAAGGTGTTTTATGCAAGTTAGAACGGAATCATTTTAAAATGAAAATACAGTACTAATTTTCTACTTTCTATTACCTCAAAATTCGTTTTACAAATTTGAACATGCGTCCTGAACAAAATACATGTATATGTACTGACTTTACTGTAGGAGGGAGACAAAGGAAGGCCAGGAGTGGGTAATGAAGATGTATGAAAACCGGGACTGGTGTGGAAAAAACATCCCCCAACTTTCTTTCCAGGTGCTCCTCAACCACATCTAGCAATAAAGAGAGACATAGAAGAGGATTCTCCAGACACACAAGAAAAATGTGTTCCTCATGGTCTCAGCTTAAAAACAAATACTTGCAGTTCCTGGTTTATTTATTTACTTTTACCTATGGGGTATTTCTATCTTTCAAAGTTAAAAGCAGGTTTAAAAGTAGTAAAAAAATCTCAAATGACACCAGTACTGCTGCCTTACAAATTCAACCAACATTCTGCAAGAGCAGGGTCTGGCTGCTACGCAGTACTTTCATCTCACCCCAGTACTTTCTGTCAGCAAATCTAAGTACCCCCGAAGCAGCACCTCCATATAAAGATACTTAATTCTTTGAAAGCTGTGAAATAAAATTGATAAAAGTTAAAAAAAAACGATTAGCAACTTCCATCAAAGTACAGATACAGGGTGTGTGATGAGTTGGTTAAAGCTCATCCCTTCAGACCAGGACAGCTGGAATCACTGTGAGGACAGGCAGAGACAGGACAGAGCCAATGGTACAGAGGTTTTTAGCACCTCCTGCTAGGCAGGTAAATTAAATAACCTATCTCTCATGCAGTCATAGACTGCCTTGTGTAAGCTTGTGCTCCAAAGAGACTCATGGATTCACAGAATGGTTCAGGTTGGAAAGGACCTTCAAGATCATCTAGTTCCAACTCCCATGCCATGAGCAGGAACATCCCCCACTAGACCAGGGTGCTCAAGGCCCCAGGCAATCTGTCCTTCAAAACTTCCAGGGATGGGGCAGCCACAATATTCCTGGGCAACCTGTTCCAGTGTCTCACCACCCTCAACATGAAAAACTTCCTCCTGACTTCCAGTCTGAACATACCCTCTTCCAGTTTAAAACCATTACCCCTGGTCCTGTCACAACAAGCCCTTCCCCAGATTTCCTGTAGGCTCCCTTCAGGTGCTAGAAGGCTGCCATAAAATCTCCCCAGAGTCTCCTCTTTTCCAGGCTGAGCAGCCTCAATTCTCTCAGCCTGTCCCCATAAGAGAGGTGATGCAGCCCTCCAATCATCCTCATGGCCCTATTCTGGACACATCCCAACAGTTCAATATCTTTCCTGTGCTGGGGGCTCCAGAACTAGATACAGTGCTCCAGATGGGGTCTTACAAGAGCAGACTAGAGGGGGAGGATCACCTCCCTCAATCACGATTCTCTTGACGCAGCCCAGGATGCAGTCAGCTTTCTGCGCCGCAAGCAAATATTGCCGGCTCATGTTGAGTTTTTCATGGACCAACACCCCCAAGTCCTTCTTCTCAAGGCTGCTCTCAATCTGTTTCCCACACAGCCTGTATTTGTGCCTGGGATTGCCTCAACCCAGGTGCAAGACCTTCCACTTGGCCTTGTTGAATCTCATTAGGCTGACAATGACCCACCTCTCCAAACTGTCCAGGTCCCTCTGGATGGCATCCTTTCCCTCCAGCATGTCCACCACACCACATAGCTTGGTATCTTTGGCAAACTTGCTGAGGGGGCACTCAATGCCACTGTCCATATCACCAACAAATATGTTAAACACTGGTCCCAGTACTGACCCTTGAAGGATGCCATTCATCATTGCTCTCCATTTGGATTTTGAGCCATTGACCACAACTCTGAATGTGATCATTCAGCCAATTCATTATATTAGCAAGTGGTCCATTCATCAAGCCATCACATACCATGTATGACAGGTTTAGGTCTGTCACCTCTTTTCCCACTTCAGACTCTGTCAGTGTGTTGGTTATGCTCACCCCTACACTGCTCTATAAAGAATAGAGATGACAAGTCATTTAAGCTTAGTCTGCCTGTGGTTCTTTGAGATATTCTACCCAGATTTCACTACTTAAATCTGGTCACTGTTTGCTGGATATAACACATCAGCTTCTACAGAGATGTGAACTGTCATATGTAGCAATTCCTAAGAAAAGAAAATGGGTCTTGAACTAAAGTTTCTGTAGAGCACTTGGCAGTTCCAACAATTTAATCACCAGATTCCATGCTCATTTACCACCTAAAACGCCTCCTCCTCACAGCTAACTGAAGGCCCACTCTGTAGCCTACACCAAGACATCAATTTCATTTTTACACATGAGAGATCACTGTATCAGCTTATGGAAACTGGCTAAAAACTTCGCGGACAGATTGACTTCTAGGACTTCAAAATATCACATTAATATTTTTAACCCACTTAGCAAAAAAATTGGTTTGTATTTCTCTGCCACCTCTTTTGTCTACCTGAAACGTTGAACCTGTTGTTAATAACCATAAAGCTTACTGAACTCCTCAACTTCAAACCTCAAACAAAAGGCATCAGTCCAACAGGCAGCTTGGTCTGCTGGACTCCCAAATATTCCAACAAACTCATTGAGTGATTAGGTAATTTCTACTCTATTTTGTCTCATCCTCATGGAAAGTGAAGAAAGTTCAAGCTCAAGTGGAAGATCCATTAATCAAGAACAATGGACAACACAAGGACTCCAAAAAACCACACAAAAGGTAGATATTCCAAAAGACAGATTTAAGTCAGGTCTTTCTGAGAATCCTTCTGCAAGAGTAAGGGAAGTTAAAGGCCATGCAGCACAAATGACACGCCAAAATAGCACACAGATCTATCTTCAAAGGGTAAGGGCTTTGGGGATGCAATGGTGTACAGCACATGCGTGCAACGCTTGGAAACAGAGCACCTGCTGCTGTTTGTGCCAAACAGAGCCGTTTCCATTGATGTATCAGTTTTATCACGAGGACTTCCCAGTCCACATCTAAGCAGAGCACCAGCCTTGTGGCTAGGTACTACAAGTGATCCAGCTTTGGGACTGCCAAACTAAACAACTGCTCTAAGTGCAGAATGAAACTAGAAGAGCTACTGGGCTTCAACATTCAGTGCTGCCCAAGAGCCAGCTCTACCTTCTGATGGAGTCAACAATTCTCATTTTGGGACTCAAATCTTTGTGCAGAAGGTAGGAAAAGTCCAAGGATGGCATGATTGCTATCCTTGCCAGTCACAGATTTTCACCTACTTAGCTTCTGCCCAACAGTCAGAGGACCATTTTCAAAGAGAACTTGAGAAAAAGTAGTTAATGTTCTGAGAATGGCAATTTACTGATTATGCTCAAATACACACACAGAAACTATTCCAGATTCCAAGACTGTTTTATCAACTAGAAGCCTCTAAAATGACAAACTAATTAGACTGGATTTCTCCAACTATTATTGGATTTCAAAAGCAAAGCTGTCATTTATCACAGCTCTCAACATTATCTCAAGTAATTATAAGTTCCACACTAATGCTAAGACCAACTGTTTTCCACAAGGCCTTCCAGGTAGTTACTCAATAAAAGTACTAGAACATGTTCTTTTAAAGCACCTAAGAGCAGGTCATTGGACTCTGACAAGCCAATGTAAAATTGTATTTCCTAAATATTTCACTGGAGTTAAAAACTAGTTCCTTATCAACTAGTGATAAGGAACCAAAGCTAAAGTTGGGAAAACAATGCTAACAAACAAGACAGACAACCCCTCTAAATATTTGAATGAGGCAATTTTCTTGTTTTCTTCCATCTAAGTGTCATCAGCTCACATCCCAAGAAGTAGCAAACATCTATAAAACTTAATGATCATTAAAACAACATTACCAGCACAGCATTACCAGCACACACATCTAACAAGCATCTGTAAGGTTTTTTTCCCCCCCTACACACCTTGGATGCATTACATGACATCACAAAATTTACACAAATTTCTATCAACATAAAAGCTTCAAGATTTAACAGGAATATACAAACCAAAAGTGATAAGAATGCACAGTCCAAAAACATCTCCAAAACTCATGAGGTATTATCTTTAGAAACTAAACCATAATGGAGGACTCCTCAAAAACAACTGCAAAAGAGAATGATGGGATGAACACAAAAAACAATTCTTTAAAAGAAAGAACTGTCAGCACATTTGAAAATACAGGCACAAAGAGAGGGGTTTATGCTTAATTTTATCAGGTCAGCTACCTAGAATTCCTGGTTTTCCCTATGTTAACATTAACAGCATCTTTGACCAAACTGCTTTGAGGAAGCTTTTTTGGTCAAGTTTCAGAAAGCCAGCAATTTGATGTTATCAATACATGTAGAGGATGTACTGGTCAAGTATATAGGCTGTTAGAGTTGGGCATTTAGGAGGCATCTTCAGTTACAAACATGTTCTAATTTTGTATTAATGAAACAATATATAAAATGCATGAATTATGATTTCCCCCCCCTCAATTTTTCCTCATTCTCTCCAAAGATTCATGGACCTCCTTCAAAATCCTAAACTAAGAATCATTCCTTTTTTTAGGAATTAATTTCAGGTTAGGCAACGAGCTGTGCTAAGAAAAGCCTGGTCTCACCTCCAGTCTCCCAACACCAACATGGTGATTTTTCAGAATGAGAGAAAAAAGCTGCTGACTACATCTACCCTCAGCACACCTTCTTCAAAAGCAGAGGCATCACAGATGGAAAAGTTACAAAGTGCAGTAGCCAGTATTTCACCTAAGCAAGCAAATCCTGTGTTCTCACTTTGTAACTCTGGAATTAGCGATACAAATGGGTGATCCTGCCCAGGAAGAACAACTCAATTTCTACTGTTCTCACTATGTTTAAAGTTGGTGTTCCTTACTTCCACACAACCTTTAAAGTTCTATACATCTGAAGATGTATTAGTGAAGGAGTCAAGCATGCCCTGCCATTCAAAAACCATTCCAGATCACTTTTTCCCCATCCCCTAACTGGTGCAGCTATGCACGCTTCAACAGCTGGCAGAAACAAGGAGCTACAAAATCATGTCTGAACACTTAAACACTGTCTTAAACGATTAATTTCACGTTTCCAAAACAGTTCAGGCTAAAAAAAAAATAAAAATAATCAGTACTTGAAATTCTTAATCGTTTGTTTTGTCTCAGGCTACTTATAAAGGCAGTTAGTGTCAGTAGAATAATAAAGCGGCCTACCTTCAAAGTGATCCATTTGATAAGACTCAGAGCTAAACACCAAATCAATGCAATTCCCATTGGATCACCCCAAAGAACCGAAGCATAATCTGCCCCCGATTCCCAGCAGTGCTGGGAGCCACAGAAGCAGGAAGAAGCACCAACAGCTGCTGTCACCTGACGGCCCAGCAATTTGCTCCGTCCCACTGCCAGCTCCACACTCTGTACTCAAATCTTACAACCAGGGCATTCCACAAGTAGTAACAGCTTGCCAAAGCCCACAGAAATGCTAAAGAAATTTAAAAACCCATCCCATGATTACATCTTTTAATACAAGATCAAACTGCAGGACTCAAACACTGATAAATTCAGGATACTGCCTTGCTTTCAGACATTCTGAAGAGCATGTTTCCAGCAGATTTCCCCACAAATGATACTCAAAAAGTTCCTCTTATTTCTGCCACTTGAAGAACTGCTATGAACTGGACTTTGAAACATTTTAAGGTTAATTTTATAGCAGTGTACTATAAATAATGTTAATGGGAGGAAGTTAATGCACTGAATACACTAAATTATTGAAACCATTTCCTTTTCACACTCAATGCAACATACAAGTCTTTTATCTAATTCCTCTGAACCTACCATCAGCTCACAGGTACTGCTTCTCTTACTATTTTCAAGAACCAAATACCAAATTACAAAAGGGCTTTTCCAACTTGAAAGATTTAAGATCAAGTCCAGCCCAACTATAGCAAGGCTACTGCTACATCACATCCCTAAGCCCAAGATCTACAAGACTTCTAAACAATTCCATAAAAGATGCAGACAGCACCTGAGGTTTTGCAACATTTGCTAGAAAGATTAAACTGAACAATCTGCTACAGATTCCAGTTTGCTATCATTGTGAAACTGACAGCAGATTGGATCAGCTCCAATCCAACTGATTCAAAGCAGGTCCCCATTAATATGCTATGGGATTTGCAGAGATCCAGTTCTTTCCATATATGCTCATTAGAGACCTGCACATGGAAACCCACTAGTTCCTGTTTATGTATTCTGTTATTTGAAGCACAGAATTCCGGCTTCACTTGTGCATTTCTAAACACCCATCTGTTCCTAGCCTCTCCTTTTCTTTTTGAGTCCTGAGGAGTGACTTAGCATTGCCTCATAAAACCCAGTAACTACTGTATCTACAGAAGTGGCCTTAAATTCTGCCCTCCCCTCCCCCCAAAAAAAAAAAACCAACCAACACCGCATTTCAAGAACACCTACAGGAAACCCAGAGTTGAAGCAACAGCTCCCTCTGTCACAGTCATCCCTGGGCCTCAAGCTATGCTCCTGTTGCAATGCAATGGTGCTTTCTGGCTCTCCACCACCATGGGAGTTTTTCTGTAGAAATTTGAGGCCCACAGCTCATCACTCCTCATTTCCAGCCTGACCCATTTCTATTGTGTACTTACATGCCTGGCCCAGAAAGAAAGTATCCAGGGACTCTCCTCTGCCCTTGAAACAGCCCCTCACAAAATAGTGGCTTACGACACAGTTTCAGGATACACTTCTGACCAGTATATTACTAGTTATGGACCAGCCAGGGATCTCAAGTGTATCTCTGTTGCAGTATGTAAAGACAGCAGAAAGATAAACCTGACACTGACCTGCTCAACAGCACACAGTGAAAAAATAACATGGTTCTGAGCTCACAGTCATCATTTTTTTACTTTTCTCCCACCCCATTACATGTCCTGTGTGATCTCTCTCCCCAGCAGACTTCACTAACAAAAGAAGAGTGAAACAGAAATCAGTGAGAAGTGTTGTAACAACTGTGGACAGCTATTGCCACAGCCCAACCGAAACACCGATTAATGCACTCAAGGGAAAAAAAGCCATTTTTACAGATAGCTGGAACATACCTTTTAGAATTTCACAACATACACACAGAAAGCAACTCTTACAAATGCTACTTCTACGTGCATCTGAATTTAAAACATTACCTAAACATTTTACTTTCAATTCAGCTTCTTATTCAAGAGACTTCCCACATTAACCTATGCTGCAACTATTCTAGCTGCTTATTAATAAAGTTGTTACACATCAGTTAGTGAGCCATAAACAAACATCAAAAACAAAATTCACCACCTTTGCTGTACATAAATCATCAGTACTGATCTTACTGCAACTAAACTCAAAAGTCTGATCCTTTAACTACGAAAATATGAACTTGAATATGTTCTATTTCTAAAGCGCATCCTTTGAACAGTGAAAGAATCAGAATTTAACAGATTGAATAAAAATCCTAAACCAAATCTGATAGCTTCTATTTGGTTTCTAAGTGATGGGTAATCTCCCCCAGCTCCAAGAGCTCATCTCCGTGTAAGCCTAACACCTGCCTGCCTAGGTCCTGACCAGCAAGTTTTCCCTGCTTCAGCACTAAGAGAGACCTTCAACAAAAAATAAACCACATTTTAACATTTCCCTTGACACACTGGCATGTGCAACAGCTGAAAGTTTTGCTAAATACTAAAAAGGCAGTAATAAAATAGTTCTTGTTTCTGGTTCCTTGCTAGTAATCATAAAAATCTTATGTTGTCAAAAAAAGATTAGATTTCAAGGAGAAAGCTGGAAGTTCTACATTAGTAAATTACACAGCAATGGCAACAGAACATCTGAAATAAATCCAGCCTAGCATTTTGTTTTCCTGCTTTGTGAACACTTCCACCAAAATAAGTAAAAGGCTAAACAGGACAAAGACCAAAACTGGTAATTCCATCTGCTGTCAAATCCACAAATCAGTGTAGTATTTTATTTATGATACAATGGCATTACAAATGAAAATAATAAACAACTCAAACTGCAATCACAGGGTTCATAAAGTCTAAATAGATTTAAAGAAACAACATGACCAAGCACTTCACAAAAAACAAAAGCACCAATCTAAGCAGCAACACACAGCAGCTGATATTTGAAAAATGTTTGGGAAGTTTTAATGGCCAATGACATTCAACCTTCACCTCAAAAGTCAAACATTTGAAACTTAGAAAAAACAACCAAAACATATTAGCAGAGTCACAGTTTCTGCTGTAACACTCTTTCTGGAGAAACTTCATCTAGAGGCTTGTCTGGGTTAAACAATTACTTCATAACATGCTTACACATTATACCAATCCTTTCAGTACAAGAACTAATTAAACCTACACACAGTCAGTTAAGCTGACCATTTTTAATTGAACTGGTTAAGCAAACCAATTTCAGTGGAACTACTTTGTCATGAAAAGCCTTTCCAAGTTAAACTAGTAATTTATAGACATTTAAACATGAGTGAAATACCCATAACTGCATCCCATTAATATTCTGTTAGCCAGTGGTCCCTGAATACAACGACTTATCAAAAACCTGATCTACTTTGGCATCTTGTCCACTACAGATGAAACTGTCCCAGTAACAGAGGTTTTTACCAGGGTTGGGCTGGTGTTAAAATGAAAAAACCTCCTGTGTTTGAGACTAGCACACTGAAAGGTTCAGCCTCCTGTTACAGAGATGTCCATATAGGTATATTTTTTTCTGGGATACAAAGATACTTTGGTGGTTTTTGTAAATATATCAATACTAAGAAAGGGGTAACTGACAGGAACATCAAAATCAGAACTAGAACTAAAAAAATTCCTAGGCAAAATTTTCTTCATTATCATGAGGGAGGTACAGAAGGAGGGATGGAAAGAGGCCACAAATAAAAGATTCTATTAATACATTTTTTAAGACACTTCACAGTTGACGCACTGACAGCAAAAAAGGTGGAAAGTTATTAAAAAAAAAAAGGCAGGGGGGGACTTCAACTACAGCTAACACCTTCCTGCAACCTCCTCAAAACCACAATATCCCTGTACAGGCTACTCATCACTCAACCCTCAGGCTGCATGTCTTGTAATGCTGAAAACACTGTGAGACCTTCTACCATTAATAACACCCCCCACCACCATTTAAAAAAACACTTTCAAGCAGTTTTGCTGTACAGGGATTTCACAGATTTACCTCTAAATTTAGTATTCTGGTTTTGAAGGTAGCAAGACACTACTTTCATTGTCAGTTTTTCACATCAAACAGTGATTCAATGTAAGAATTTGGGGTTTAAAAGTTATTCCAATAGGACTTATCAAGATTTACTTCTGTAAAACTAGGTTCTGTTTCACTTAGTTATCCCACAAGGATGCTGCAAAAAAGCCACACAACTATTATGGTGTTTCTTAAAGAAGCAAGAATGGTAGAAGCAGCACCAAGAATGTTGATCTCTAGAGCAACTTGCCACCCACTGGACACCTGTCAGTCTTGGCACCGGCCTTGATGTGCCCATGTAAAGAAGATTTTGCATAGCATAGCCCTCTCCTGACCAAATTAGGCTAACCTCATCTGCATTGACATCAGTGCCTATAATTTTGGAATCTCATCGACCGAAATAGCTTTATCACAGGGCCCAGCATACAAATTAAGCATCTGCATAGGGCGTGCTGAACTTGTGGAAGCGATGAAAAGCTGGAGTGGAAAAATCTTAGCACAGGCTTTGAAGCTCTAATTAAGGAAACAGTTCGCTGCTTGGGGGGAATTTATTATTTGAAGTCTTGGGTTTAGTCTGCTTGCAGGATTTGCCGTTTGCACACAAGCCAATGTTAAAACCTTGAGTTTTCAATGAGAACCCTGTACAGACATTCAACTGAGTAGACTTAAAGGCATTTAATACTGCAGATATATAGAAATTGCAAAGATTTTTATTATCAGATCCCAGTTTTGTCTTCAAATCATACCGTTGTTTTGCACAAAGCCATTTCATTAACTCCAGAACAAAACTTGTGCATGACAAACTGAGAACATCAAGACACAACTGATCTCACTAACGCTCTATGACTTGTGCAGGAAAGGGAAAGCCTGTATCATTGTTCTCTACGAATGTAACAATGTAATTTTATAGAGGGGCTCTGGGATATGAGCAGAATGACAAAACCATTGAGCTTCATATGCAAACTCTGAAACACATTTGAAAGAAGAAAGATACAGCCAGCATGACCGGAGAACAATTCCAGGGTCCTGAAAACTCTTGTCAGAGCTGGGATTTTACAGATCAGAAGATGTGGAACACTGCTTGCCCCACTCTGCAGGGAGAGGAAGATCTGCTGTCAGTTACCTCTCCACATATGGGAGAAAACAGACACACGCCTCAATATAATTAAAGCCTTTCTCCCCTTATGAGGGAATTTGAACACTTATGGAAATTGAGATGAGCACAGAGAATGAAAGAGCAGAACAAAAGGACAATAGAGCATGCTGAAAAGATTATTTGCTTTAAAATAGCTACTGAATATGGATGTCACTGCTCCTGAAGGGAACAGCACTGTACGCGCTGAGTATACCACCTGAGATTTACCAGACAAAAAACAGAAAGAAATGTAACCCCAGACTATAGTTCAAGATCCCTGGTTTTGGGTAGGAACACAGAGAACCAACTTATGACATACACGTTTTGTTCCCATGCTATATACATCAACCCACCTCCACTACAATTAACCCAATTTTTTCTTTACTACTTCCTACACAAAATTATAAGTTGTTTCTATCACCTCTAACAAACCTTTTTTTACAGGCAATCCAAGAATTCACTTCTGTGACCCATGGGTCTGATGAAACACCCAACTCCTGCACCTCCATTCCCTTTCCAAACGGAAGAGCAAAAGCATTTTGAATACTGAATAAAACAGACTGATTTTCAGTATTAAACATTCATGCTACTTTGAGATAGAAGTACTTTTGTCAAGTCATTTTTATTTCTTTCAAGAGTTTGACATGTCCTTCTAGACAAATTATAGGGGAGTTTTTGAAAAATATCCTGAATTTCAAGGTATTAGTGGCAATAAACCATGAGCCAACATACTTAGTTGATTATAAACTGTATTCATGATGTCTTGAATTTTAACACCCACAGCCCCAGAACAAAAGAAAAAAAAACCTACTGCTACATCTTAACAGCAAATACTGTCATCTTAATAGACCAGGTGTAAAAGTCCAAGCTGGTTTTCCACAGAGCTCCCAAGTCAATTCATGCAAATGAGTTGCTGCTCCCATAATTAAGTCACAATCCTTTACTTAGGAGGAACAGTGAAAGGTCTGAGCTGGCAATGTGTTTCACATATTGTTGAGTGCTCACACTCCAAAGACAGATTCAGTGTTCCAAGTGGCTTCTCTAAGCCCTCGGAAGTACCAGAGCACTTCAGAACTCCTCACCTTGCACATACCCCCAAGTGCCTGGCTCCTAAAAGCTGTGGTTCTCTTTAGAATTGCATCCATAAGCAAAGAAAATCCTTGTGTCACTGCTTTTTTTTTTTCTCCTTTCAATTCAAAAAACCCAAGAAACAAAAACTAAGAAATCAAAAACCAAGCTCTGAAATTCTATTCAGGTTGAACTTATCTTACCTAGTTAGTTACCTTCCCACAAAAGGTGCGAACTAGATTCACCTCAGAGGCTGCTTCAGCTGTTTCAGCATTTTAAGATACAAACTACACAGAAATAACTCTAGTTCTAACAGAAAACAAATTAAGAATCTATTTTTAAAATTAACAAACTGAAAATGCATCCAAATGACCAGAGCAATAAACTGCAGGGATGTGTAAGCACACACTCAGCACATATTTGGACATAAACTCAAAGTGCTGTTCTTCACTGGCTAGTACCAACTTCTTACAGAAAACAGCGCAAAAATGAAACAAAGTAGTAATGAACAGTAATGGGCAGGGTATTAGCCATAAAGCACTTGGCCCTAGCGATGAGGGAATGTGACACCACGGAAAGCTTTGAAGGGGTTAGTCACAGGATCCCAGCAGAAGGCTGGAAAAGCCTCCTAAGAATCTCTGCAGTAATTACAATGGGACTAAACGTTACTGTAATTAAGTTTCCTTGTTTAATAAAAATAATTGCTTACTGGTTTAAAATTCACAGTTGTATGCCACTTCCCAGATAAACTGCCCTATACCTGTGAAACACTTAGGATAAATTCCCCTTTGCATCAAATCAGTACACTAATACTATAACATTTTCCTATTTTTGTAGGAAGAAAAAGGCATCCAAGTTAAAAGTTCTTTGAATGCAAATTATCAATGTCACAAAATTATCCCCCACATAACATCTGAAGGGGCAATTATACTTACCTCATCTGCTATGGAAAACAGCATTTCATGAAAATCATTCCACATAAAATGGAACTCCATATGCAAAATTAGGCTACTAGATTATCAGCCTCCAAACCTTCCTTCACATAAACCATAGCACAAATTCCTCACAAGTGGAATTTGTTTTCTGACCAAATACCACAATATACTTACACTTTCCTCTATCTCCTGAAAATGTTGTACTATAAAATATCTACAAACTCAGATGATTAATTAACTTTGGTATTTCTTTCTCCTAGCATTTACAGCTAGTTTCTATGCAACAGTTTGAGATTCTTCCTTCTAAAGTGAAAGGGTGACAATTTCTACAACTACCAGTGGTTTTGTTGTTTCAAATATAGAAAGGGGCAAAATATTAAAACCCCTCAATAAAGAACCGAACTGAAAGTGCCACTGCTGTGCTTCAGAGGAAAGAAAAACCAAGTGAGTAAGACTAACACCAGAACTGCTTATCATTTGCATTTGGTCATAAGATTTTAAAAAAAAGGAGAAGTTCTGAACAATGTTTTGCAACTAATATAATTTTCAAGGAGCCACACTTGGGTTCAGGTTTTATTTCCACCATGTTACATTGCGTATTTGACAGATATTTTCCATTTTAATTTGTGTTTCACTGCCCACCCTTTTTCTTGAACTGGCAGTAGTACAACTGACCTACAAATTTCTGAAGAATACACGAGAACGTTCCTTAAGCCCAAAAAAAGATGGAATAGAGATCCAACAGTGCTCCTTGATTGCTTTTGCCTTTCCTGTTGCTGTGAAACCTATGATTAAAACCTATATTAGAAGCTTGTAACACCTGAAAAAGTAATAACCATCTACCAGTTACAGGATGCAACATCTATTTATGTTGGCAATTAAGACACTAGGTAAGACATGTTAAGTCATTCTAAGAAACACATTTACCTTATAGAAAACTTATAAACATTCCGTAAAAAGTTAAATTGAATTCATTTGTGCCATATCACACCAAGAGCTGCTCTTAGAATACTTGAGCCTCCTTAGTAACAAACATGAAAAATGGTTATTCTAGAGCTTGTCCATCCACACGTAACATTTTTAAATGTCATTATTTCTTCTTGTCCCTTTAACACCAGCAGCAGCAAACAGCAATCTGCACTTGGTCTATCTTTTGCACCCTTCCAGCGAACGAAAAGACAAGACCAGGACATGTGTTCTTAAATACCATTACATAAGAACTCCTACCTCAAATATCTGAGGAATCTACACAAGAACACTCTTCTCCCTTCCCCATTTTTGGGTCCATTAAAGTTACAGGTTCTGCTTTGCACTTTGTCTTTCCTGCTAGTTTTACTCACGCAAACAGCTTTTCTCTCTTTCACTCTACAGCTGAAGTATTTCAACCCTGTGTATTAACACCACCAGAAAGCACAGCTCACACTCCTCCTAAACATGACCTGTTTGCTTCATGTGTTCTGAGGTATAGAAAAAAACCTTTCTTTTACAAGAATGTAGGAAACGCAAACTTCTACACCCTTCAGAAAAGGACAAGCTTTGTAGTTTTCCCATGGTACCATGAAGAATCAGCGTTACAAGGCAGAGCTCTTGAATGCTTGTTACTAGCCAACTTCATTCAAAACTGGGATTTGCTCTTTCAGTGTCCCTCTTTTGTCAAGGTAAGCCACTTCAGCTCTATATAATCACCAACTCTCTTAATTCCTGAGCATTTTATAAACTCTGTTTATCCAAGACTGACACTCCAATAAGAAAATTATGGAGACACTGAAAGAGCAATGAAGAAGTAAGCTTGATGTTGGAAACCATAACTCAGCAGCTCCTGCCTCACTGGAGCACCTCTCTGTATTGTGTAGGTGTTGCCACCCTCACTCAGCATGATCTTGTTCCCATGCCCTGTAGAGAAATAGTGGCCAGCGAAAAATACCACTTTGTGAGCGGTGTCCAAGGAAGCCCTCAAAGTAAAGACTGTCAGGAGGAGAAAGGTCTGTATTACATATTAGTAAATAATCCATATTTTCACAATAGATTTTTATTTACTGAACTTTTTAATTAGCACTTTGTTCTGGTTTGAAAACTACCAAATTTTCAAATATTAGTTGTGATGCTTTGATGCTGAAAAGGCATTTTATTTTGAAGCTGGAGGTAGCCTTCCTAGCAGACCTCCTGTGCCAGTGTGTGGATGGTGCAGGTGACTGGTGGACAGAGTCCATAATGGGAAGATACTTCCTCCTTCTTTCTTCTCATTGCCATCTCCATCATCTTTGGCTGTGATACATCTTCAGAGACAGGGAGCTCCTCTAGGGGTGGGGGGGAGGCAAGCAATGGCTGTCAACCCTCTGCTAGTGAAGGGTGAAAGACAATGAAAAGTCTCAGCCCAGCTGAGACTCTNCAACTCCTCCATAGCTTCTTCTACAGCTTAATTGCCTTTGAAGAGCCAGACAGAGGCCCTTAACCCTTCTGCCTCCTTTGGTGCCTAGCCACAGCTGACAAGAAAGAAAGTCTCTGCATAAAGGCCTATAGAAATCCCTTGAATGAGACCTCAAAAAGCCTATTTGCCATAACAGTCATGATCCCACATCACCAGGGCCACATTGGCTTTGTCTCCACCGGAATGGCAAACATCCTGTACTCTCTTGCCATTCAGAGACTGAGAGAAGCCTCTATGAAAAGAGAGGAAGAGAGATCACAAGTACCAATCTCCTAAGCCTTTGGCAAACACAGTCTGGAATCCTGATACTGCTATAGGCTCAAAGAAGAGCCTCTAGCTGATGGAAGCTGTAAGTAGTCTATAGACATCACAGAGTGCTGATGTCTGCATGAGGGCTGGGAAAAGGAACTTTTCCACAAGCATCAAATGTATATTTTGTGCTGTATTCTTTCCTCCACCCCCCCCCCTTCTGCAAAGTGGGGTGCAAGTGTGCGTATCTATGGTAGCTGTTTGTGATTATGAGTGTTTGTGTACACTCTTACCCCAGACCTCTCATCTAAGGCCAAAACCCGATGTGTTAGCCGTAACCTATTTTTCTCAGTGTGTGTAAAGGCATTGTGATACAGTTTAGCTTTTTGATTCTTTTACTTATTTGGGGAATTTTTCCTTTTCTTCTTGGTGATGGGTTCAATAAACTCTTGTCTTTCTAGCAAAGTTGCTCCATTGGCTGTTAAACTCTCGGGGGTGCTAGAATTACTACCACAAAGCAGCTAGTAAAGGTGAGGAAACTTAAGTTGGGGAATCAGCATGTGCATTCAACATCACTATTTCTACCCTCAGGTTTTACTTCAGCTACAGAACAATCATCTGCCAGCACACATGACATGGGAACCAACACATTTACCTAACTTTTTATTTTTTATGTGTATCAGCAGCACAGATGGTCTTAGTTCCCAGACGTTGAAGGTTCCTGGGAAAGTACTCATGATGCTGCATAGGGCAGACCAAACTGGGCATCCTCAAGGCACTTCTCCTAGGACAGGCATTGGGTTCCACACAGGCACCTAACAAACCCACCCACACATACGTGCACAGAACTGGGCTATAATTCAAAATAATTCTGCCAATCCACATAATCAGAATGCTGTGAGCTCTACTAAAGTAGTTCTACCATCCGTTTCTGCTGAATTAACGCAAATGAACTCCATCAATCCAAATTAGCTATACTAGTGAGTTGCCAAGTCAAACTAACAGACACCATGGTTACACTTGTCCTTCACCCAAGATACGCATAAGGGCAAGCTCTGCAAAGGCTGAAGGAGATATCTAACAATGAGAAATCTAAAGAAATGAGGGAAAAAAACCCAAAAGCCATAAAAGAGTCATCCGAATAGTTACCCAACATCACCCTGAAACACTTCAAGACACTAATTTTAAGTCTAAACTTCTGCCTTAGAAAGATGAAGATAGAGTAACAAATTCTTCCAACAATCAATATACTTTGGATATTTTGTCTTGTGACTTGCTGGATACAGGACAAAGTGGCAGCAAGTGGTATAATGAATACTGGTTTGATTTTTTGTATGTTCTGCATCTATGCTACACCCACCATACCCTTATTCAGTCAGATTTTCATATATATATTTATTTTCATATATACATACACACACACGCATACACCCACACACTCACAAGCCTTTTAAGTATTCTAAGCAATGCTATAAAGAAAAAAAAAAGACAGGACTGGTCCTCAAGCTCTGCCATATTTCACTTATAATTTGCAACCATCACCACTACTTTCCAATGAACAATGCATAAACTTCCAGTTTCACATGAAAACAAGCTTTCACCAATATATTATTTCTAAACATACTATTTGTATAAGAGAAAAAACAACCCCAAAATACCATATTTTGCAGAAGTCTGCTAACCCAAATATTCAAAATGAATTTTTTATGGTTAAAAAAAAGACAATTTCTTCTCACGCCACGTGCTCTACCCTCAAGCATTTGTTCAAAGATTAAAAACAGCATTTTGAAAATATTCTTTTAAAGAAGTCTCATCTACCTAATACCTGAAAAAATACACAATCATGGACTTATCTAATAAGGATAAAATTACAAACTGCAAAGTTCTGTGAATACCACTCTCATATGGGCACAGTATTAAGTATATAGAAAAAAAATTCTTAAACTTCATTAGTCATAATAGTCCTAGGTAGTCTACCAATCATGAATAACAACATCTCACCTAATCCTCTCAAATCGTCTTTCCTAAAAAACTCATGAAAATGGATTAGCCTTGGAGTGCACAGCAAATTATTTCACTTACCATCTACTGTACCACAAGGTGTTAGGGGAAGAATTTGAACTTTTATTAATAAAAGGCACAAAACAAAAATCCCCTTTAGCCTTAATATGACAAAAATAACACTAGTATCACACGGAATAGGTAAGCCAGTCAACAGTGCCAAGGAGATAAAGTCTTTCTCCTCCTTAAAAGGGTCTAAAACTCACCACAGGTCACAGAGCCCAAGTCCAACACACTTCCCTCAAACAAAGCTTTAGGAATTTAGTAGCCACAAGTACCCGCGTTTAACTTTGAGTCTTCATTTATGGTAGGTTGCAAAATTCTCCCAATAATCTGACATGAAAAAGGTGTAAGCAGAATTACTATATTCAGAAGAGAACCAGCACCCTTTTTGAAAGAAGGGGAAAAAAATGCTTGAATGACAGGTCTTTTGGAAGTATTTCGGACATTATGGAATTCTGAAGGCAAAAAACTCAATTTTAGTTTATGCATTTTTTTTTGGTTCAAGCAATAAAAAAAGTCACAGCATTTACCCTATGAATTGGCAGGGAAAAATGTTTGTCGGGGCAGAAGCGCTACTTTATTTTGCCAAAACAGAAACAGCCAAGGAAAAGCCAATTAAATATATTGGTTAAATAAAACAAAAAGTGCAAAAATTCCTTCAATCACATCATGCTAAAAGACATAACTCAGACTTTACAAATGACAGAACTGCTCAGATACTCTAGACCTCTCCTAAGCAGCAAAAACACCAAATGAAACCCCTTGTCTTTACTTCCATACAGAAACACCTTTTATTTAGCAGTTTCACACCAAAAATGGATCTTTCTTAGACCAATACCAGGATGAGCTCAATTGCTGCAGCTGCTGAAATCAAAACTAAAACTTTACAAGGCTTAGGCTTTCCAGTATAACCTTTTCCCTCACAGTCTTGGAACAGAATCCTGTATCTTGTCTTTTTTTTTTTTTCTTCCCCCAAAGACAGAATAGACCCTTGCCCTGAAGTGGGCACAGGTTGGGTTTTACATGGATTAAATACCCAGTTCTACTATTCAGAGCAGCCCCCAGCTATGTCTGCCAGAGGGGAAAAATTAAACTTAAAAAAATCAACAGTAGAAGGAGTAGGCTCTTTCTATCTCATCTGCCAGCAAGGACTGGGAGAACCAATAAAACCTTCTTTTAATACAGATACCTTTGCTATTCTCACTGCAGCATACACTTTCAGAGAAGGAGGCCTTGCTGAATATTTTGGCTCATTCACACCCTCATCCAGGAGCTGAGAAAGAATTTGCCCTCTGTACGCTATGTTGAAAAGCAGACTCCAGGAATCTCTGTAATTATTATTGTGGGAGTGTGGTCAGGAAGATAATGAATCAGATTGCTGTATCGCAGGTGTACAAAGCGGGAAGAGAATAGCAGTTAGACTGCTCTAAGAGAAATCAAAACTTCTCAGAGTGTGGGAGGGAAGAGGTGAGATAACAGCCACAAATTTATATTTGACCAGAAAGAAAACAAACTACTTGGCTGCAAATCCCTTAGGATACACCTAGTATGCATGCATATAAATAAACAATGAAACCCGTCAATCCGATTTTCTAGAGGTTCATATTTGTGCTTACTGCAATGTTAAGTCCTTCAAAGTTTTTAGCATGTCCACCATGTGCTTGCATTACACTCCTACATAACTACTACTAACTTTTCAACACACTAATTCTGATACCTTGTAAAATTGTTTTATACTTAAAATTCACCATCCCTCCACTTATGGGACACATAGCTAAGATCCCTCTTGGCAAACAGATTTTTCTTTCAAGATCACATCAGAAAATTGAGGTTCATACAAAACTCAGAACATACCATTGCACAACAAAGTCAAAGAAGAATTGACTTCCGGTGATTTCAGACAAAAAATGGGCACTTGAAAATGTTATTTTGCTTAGCACTTACCCAGGCAATTACAGGCCACGAAACAAGCTGCGACTTTCTGCAGAATGCAGGTACCAGTGTTGCTTCGCACTACACCATTGGTCATAAAACTCAGAGCAATTTGAAAATGAACCACCATGTAAATTCCTGGCAATCCTTGACCAGAACTTGCCTGTGCTGTGAATACAGTTAGAGACAGTCCTTGCTTCTCCTCTGAACAGATGCAGGAGACACAATACACATAAGATGAAGGGGAATGGCAAGACAGCAACAACATGCAGAACTAATTCCAGAGGCTAAGAATCACAGCAGGAAAACTGCTGCATTATTTTAACTTGTTAATTATGAATGCAGCAAAGATACAGGTAATAGCAGGAGAAGGTTGAGCAAGCACCTGAGAAACATTGATGGGGAGGACTGCAAAAAACAAAAGAAGGGGTTCTGAGGTAAGGTATGCCTAAGGTACTCCTGTCTCCCCACTGCTTACAGCAGACTGTTTCCTCCTCACTAACAGGCAAAATCCTTTGTGAAACAGCACTGTGAGTCAGCCAGAACTGGAAAAGAACCTGATCAAAAAAAAGTTGACATAACTAAAAGGAAAACGCAGAAGCAGAAATGAGCAGCTGCAAGGGAAAAGTAGGTCATGGCAACACTTCTCCAAGCAGAAAGGTGCAACTGTGGGACTGAAGACCAACACCTACATTCAGACCATAAAAATACACTTCAACTATGGTCTGTAATGCCACATACAGAGTGAAACCCATTTGGATCACATAAACTGCAAACACTGACAAAAGTTACATAGTGACAACTACACTTAGAAAGTGGTTTTCATTATAAATCCTTTAAAAAGCGACTAAAAATTTTCACACAAACTAAATACACTTCTTACTACTACTAACAACTGTTAAAAACCAGGTGAGGTACAGTACACAAAACTCTTCTCTGAAAGCTCATCTTCAATTTAAAAAGATCATCCTCCGAAATGTAGAACAAAACACCCTAAAGGTAGTGCCTAATGTCCACCTGATCTCACAGTGAAAAAAGATTACCAGTGTAAAACATCCCTGTTGTTTTAACAGTTACCCACTGAAGCGCCCATAAAAACAACTTTTAACAAGAGCATTTAAAATTATTTCATGTTCAAAGACAATTAACTCATTCAAACAATTTTATATATCCATACACAATAGCAGCAGCTCTTCACATGACTGGACTTGAACAATAAATACCACAAATTGCTGCCCGTTAATGGATGTCCCTTTCTATTTTTGGTGTTAATAATTTGAAATTAAAAGAAATTAAGATTAAAATAATTCATACACGAAAGAACACTGCAAAAAGTAGTTTTTTTCTCTGCATTTATTGGGATAGTAAGAGGTGTAAATCACCAAAAGAAAGATCCAAATTCAGCATTAGGCAAAAATTCTTATGACAAGAACAGTTAGACACTGTTAAGAGCGGTTAAGTTTCTGAGATTGTGCAAATGCTATTATTTCAGGCATTTATGGGTTTCAAAAACGTAGTGGTTTCCTCACACTTATGTACTCACAGGGGTGACACAAAGCTCTGCATTTTTCTGTTTGTGATAGTTTTCTGCTGTTTTAGTGACTGACTGAGCCAACACCTGACATGCATCAGCACTGGCATAGAGGGAACAGCAGTAACACATGCCCAGCACCAGGACTTCAACCCTCAGCAACACTTAATGTCAGCTCATCACACCTCTTAAGACTATCTTAAAAAACAGATTAAGCAAACAGATTAGACAAACATCTGCTAACAACACTGTAAGAACAAATTTACTACTCCTGGGGCTGAGAGGAGTAGAGCAGAATTCTCCGAGTCATTTCCAGCACCACTTTACTCAAGTTTTAAAAATAAAAAAGCAACATGCAACCCATTTTGAACCAATTTAGTGAAAATTTAACAAAATATTTCACTTAATAAATGAGAAATCTTTGCCTGCTTAACATTCCCACTATTAAAGCATCATGTAAAATACCTTCATTATCACAGAATGGTTTGGGTTGGAAGAAACCTTAAAAGATCTGGTTTCAAGGCCTTGTCATGGGCAGGGAACACTTCTCACTAGACCAGGTTGCTCAAAGCCCCATCTAACCGGGTATACAATTTTCAAGACTTTACATTTTCCAAAGAAAATGTGTCAAACATATATTAACTGCAAAATGCTGGTGGTCTTCTAATACACATCCACAGTTTCACTGCTATTGCCCAAAGTCAGCCCCAACCGAAGACTGAAAAGGATCCCAGTAAAGGTTCAGACCTATTTGAACAGCACCAGAACTGCGATACTACGAATGTCAGAGGGCACCTGTTAAACTCAGAAGTTGCAGATTTATTAATCTCACTGGCAATACTTCTTTGTCCACATTCGCACCCCACTGTCTGCAGGAGACTTTCAGAGAAAGGAGTGTAAAGACAGCAAAATGTGACTGTTAACTCACCAACCGGCCAATATTAGCAAAGACATCCTCATTTAAACATCCTAATCCCCTGTTATTAATGCTTAAACTTAGTTCTCTGGTTGCCTCAAAGGAAATACTACTTGGTTTTAACTTTTTTACAAGTTATTCAAGCACTACTCCCTGTGACTCACTCTAATATAGCTGCAGCATATAGGTCAGAAAACAAGGAATCCATTGAGAAGCTTGAAACATGGAAAAAAATACTTAAATGTGAATGGCATATTTAATTTGATAAGCTTGTCTACGCTTCATGCATCACCTGCTCTGGAGACCATAGAGAAGGAATGAATACAGTCTATCACCTTGACCATTTTCCTAGTACTTTCTCAGGAGACCACGAATGCTTCAGACAAGAGCTATTCTCTTATACTAGGTTGGGCTTCGAAGCAGACTTACAATCTGCGGAAAATTCACGAAGTGCAACTCAGATCACACGGTACAAACTCACCCCAGTTGCTATATGGAAAGCTAATTTCTCCCCAGATCAAAGTTTATGCTACTTAACCGACTCACACTCATGGAGCAGAGGATTTGCAACCAATGTTCATCTTCATTTGCTTGTTAATAATTATTTCCTTATGCACTCCAATTCCTAGTCTTTAACAAAGTACTTTGTTGCTTATTTCCCAAACATACACATACCTAATGCTCACACACACACAGCTTTGCAACTACCAAACCATGAGCAAAGCTAAGAGAGACAGAGCTCTGTTTTCTACATATGAAGCAGAAAAAGTGGTGAAAAGGCTGAACTTTGACCCAAAAATATCCACACAAAAAAAAAAAAATACTGTCACAATCAAAGAGCAAAGACTACATCTTCTGTAGGGTCAATACACTTGAGAGAACTGAAATGCAACCTAGACATAACCGAAATCCATAGCAGCCCAACCCATCCAAAACAGGCTTCCCACCAGAATTCCCAGTTTTCTCCACAGACTCCCACCAGAATACAACTTTATCATGGTTTTCTGGGAAACCACACTGATGCACGTCCAGAAAGTCAGGGCAATGTTCAGAGGCAAAACCTCCCTTTTACCCTGATAGCTATAATGATCCTTTCTGAAGTCTTTCCAGCACGATCCGATGAAACAAAACCCAGTATAGTTCATCTTGTGACTAATGTAATGTAGGCAGGGAACAATACCGTGGAAATGAAGAAGCCAAGGATCTTTGTCTCTTCCTAGATGGATTGCCAAGTCTTAATAGTTGGAGGAATAAAGGGCTTTGGCATCCCAAATCAAACACTGCTGAGATAATGAACAGGCGTTTCGAAGTCGCTGGAGCTTTAGAGAACTTGGAGCCTTGAAAAGAAGCCCAAGCTAAAAAGCGAGAAAACAGCCCCAGTTCTGAAATTACAGAACAAGCGATACGAGTAATTCACTGACTCTGGAAACAAACCCCGAGCAGCTCACCGCTGGCACTACAACTGGCGTGCAAGAGATAACCTTAGCAATCACTAGCCATAAACCTATAAAATGATGCATTTTCTCGCCCGGTAGCCGGA
>VZRI01014245.1:0-16201 GCA_013397515.1 Upupa epops | reverse complement strand
CTCGCGCCCGGCGGCGGCAGCTCGGGCGGGCCCCGCGGCACGCGCATGCGCGCTGTTCCCGTGCGCACCCGGAGACTGTGCCCGCAGGGAGAACGGGGGCGCGGCGCGGTTGGAGGTGAAAGGAACCGCGGTGGCTTTTTCTCCCGTTAGCCTTCTGAGGGGCGATTTTTTTGGTGGAGGAAAATGTGAACTCTGAAGATAAAGAGTGAAAGTGCGGGGGAAAACCGTTTGGTGCCAAAAATGCCCTTCGCATCACTAAGTTCAGGAGTTAGACTGGAGGGAAAACACAGAAAAAGCCACGAGGAACATATTAGAAATTAGCTAGGATTTTTTTAGGACTAACCGTCCCTTTGTGGCTCATTGCAAGTCTTTCGTATTTTTTCCAGTCCTTTTCCCTAGTTCCCTGTCATAAAATGTAAACCCATCAGGACAGGACCACTCCTCGGAACATCACACGGAGTGCCTGCGCCTACTTACTCTGCAGAAGGATTCATGTGGTTCACTTCTGCATGGCTCGTTGCTCGTCTGTACTGGCTGCAAGGCTTGATCTCATGTGATAACAGGTTTCTATAGGTTGTTTATAGGCAGTGACCTGGCTTCGGAAGAAGCCACTTGGAAGGCAGAGGTGGTTTGCTGGAGGACTTTTCATCTGTTCGAACTGGTCATTCAAGAGGTGTTATTGGTGTGGACTGGTGGTCCATTGGAGCTACAAGGTTCAACAGTGCACTTCACTGTTCTGCAGAACCACAGTTCCATCTTCTCATGGATAGCCTTGATGGACACCTGCCTCATCTTCTTCAGACACTTATCTCCCATTTATTGATATACAGCATTTTTATATACAGGATGGTTTTATACACACTGATTTTACTTGCTCATCAAATCAGCATGTAAGTAATAGAGGAATGTTGGGTTTTCTGCCACATTCTTTGAAAGTTTGCTCAGATTTAGCTTGCTAATATTAATTCAATGTCACATTTAAGTTACCAATAGAAGACCATCTCCAACCACATTCAAGATTTCCCTCCACTGTTCATTTTTCAAAATTACTTTTGATTCTTTCATACTAATAGTTTTTTGTACTCAAGAAGGATGAATTTTTACTCTAGTCAATCTAGAATATTCTTACTTTCACTGAATACACAGGGTGTGCATTTAATTCAAGCTATAAATAAATATTGATAATCTGATTTAGGGTTTGTGTCATACTTCCCATTTTGTCTAGGTGAAACTAGTCCTTCGAGTTGAAAGTAATGTGGAGACTGAGCCAGTATATCCTTAAAAAAAAAAAGTAGTGTTTTCCCTCACTAATAATCAAATTATCTTTCATTTCTAATTAACATTACACAAACACCTTTAAAGAATAGGAAATACATTCTTACAAAGCAAAGCACAGCTATTTCAAGCAGCAACTGATTCCATAAGCATTCTGTTTTCAGGATGCATTTTATATATGTTTTAATAAACATAGAAGTTATTAATGATCTAGGTGATGATTTCTTGTGTAAGTTTTCGATGAAGAATCCCACCTCAGAATGACAGATACTAACTTGTACTTTGGAAACACCCTAAGAGCACATAAAAACATGTGTTTGTATGGCTATATGACTGACACAAACACAAGACAGTTTGTAGCTTTTCTTCTCACCTGTGGAAATTACTTATTACCTGTGGAAATCACATCTTTCCATGTCTGTTCTCAGTAACAGCTTTTTTTACACCCTTTTTTTTGCATGTACCATTTCTCTGGCACATACCTGGATACAACCTGTGTTCCACCCAGAGTTACTGCCTGAGCGAACCACTCTGCTACAGGCTTGATTGTGTCAATGTGGTAATACAACCTGCTTGACTTCTGCCTGGTTTGCCATCCCTTGCAGCCCCAAATCTTTTTCTGACCCTCATTCAGCCACCTCTTCACCTCTTCAGTGTTTGTGCTTCCAGAGCGGGATAATCCACAGTTGTCTCCTAGCTGAGTGCATTGTGATTTCCTCAACCCGTTTTTCAGTTGGTCAAGATTAAATAACTCATCTTTCACTGCACTTTCTTCTCCTGGCTCTGACATATGCAAATTTAATAAGCGTGCGCCCAAAAACAGTCAGGCCAGCAGTGAACATTGTGTGAACAAGTCCAAAGTTTGGAAGAGACTGAAGAATGGTATTTATCATACATCAACCCTCACTAACTCCTCTGAGGATGGTTTCCAGTCATTTCTGCACCCATTTTTACACAAGTCTTATCTACTTAGTGGCCGAGGTTCATCTTTCCTAACTTTAGAGGCTTAACTTAGAGAGTAATTGCCTCAGGCTAATTTCATAGCTGATAATTAAGACAGCAGGCCATTCAGGTTACTCTTTGAAGCTGCCTTTCTTCTCACAGAGCAGAAGGAACATGGCACAGCCTAGCATAGGTGATTCAGTTTGTGAAAACTCTGCTAAAGTGGGATATGTGGGTTTGGTGTTGGTGTGGACAGCAGGGCCATGCAGATGAACTGTGGCACAGGCACCCTGTTTCCATCAGTCCCAGGATTTGTCACTCCACTGCAAAGGCAGACCAAGTTGGCTGGACTTGCCTGGGCAGATTGCTTGTTTGCCTTTGCTTCAATTTCTGGTAATTTTAATATTAAATTCAAAAGTGTGCCATATATTTTCAGTACTTGTAATTGCTTCAGTTTCACTGACATTGGCTAATGAACATGGAGCAATTCTGTGCCAAAATTGGAGCAGAAAGTCAAGACTGATCCCAGAAGATTTCAGTTTTCCTTTGTTTCCAACCCTAAATATCCCCCTTTATGCTTGAAGATTGGAGTTTTACTGACAAGTTACATCCTTCAAGAACAGGGACCTGTGGGTGCAGCTCAAATGGGCTTCAGGCACTGAAGTTCTGGTTTTCTGAGTGATTACTGGACAAGATTCCTCACACCACAATAACATTAAAATGTCTAAGGGTGCTGGTGTCAGCACTATACATGAAGGTGTAATTTTCAGCACAGTCTTAAAGAATGTTCGAAACAATTTTGACTTGTATTTAAATAAATGAATTGAGAAGTCACATGGACTGAGAGTTAGGTTTGGACTGGGAAGTTGTATTTAGGTTCAGAAGACTCCTGGTGTCTTATCTGATTTCTTGTTGGTATGGTAAATGTCTCCTGTAGTATTGAAACTGAGAATCTAAAATCCTACTAGAAGTGCAATAATGAGCTAATGTTCCTTCTTACCAACAAGGCTGAAGCAATAGCTTGTTAATGTCATTACTGTCAAAAACTAAAGGAAATCAGTTTGTAGTTTAAAGCTCAAATGCAAGATCTTTGTCGCTAACACTTTCTTGCTAACGTTTTTCAGACAAAGAACATTATTTCTGGCTATATTAAAGAGGAACACACTGCATTGTGCAGCGGCTTATTTGTATGAGAATGCAGAGTAGAGCTTTTTTATATATACTAAAATTACTGGAAAACTTCTAGTAACAAAAAAGGACACACAAACAACAGTCTCCCTTTGGTAGATGAAGCAAACTGGAAACAGGAACCAGAGTAACTGTCAGAACTCAACTGATCACTCAACTCAGATCACTGAACTGATCACTCAATGCAGCCTTTCTCCTACACCTACCTGTCTGTCACACCTTCCCTTTTTTACTATTCAGTTTTATTTTTATTTGAAGGGCCATTTTGTGCAATTATGCCTTCACAAAACAGTTGAAATGAGTATTACCAATGATGAGACTTAACAGAGGATCGCTGTAGTAGTAGAAAAGAATACTAATCAGTATTAAAATTAAATTAGTCCATTATATTCCAAATAGTTATTTTTCTGCCTTTTCAAAGATGCTGAAATAGGCTACTTCAGCTTCTCCATTGGAGCTTGCATCTAGAATTAATTGTTCATGTCATCTCTGTGCTTGCTTTCCAGCTGCATGGTGGGACTGCTCTTCTGTCAAAACTGTAGAAGGTAATCCCATCCAGATGGATACAAGTGAGCTGCTGTTATTTGCAGCAACTCATGGTTTCTTTGTGAAGGGAAGACTGTTTTGGAGTCAGACTGTTTTGGGATCAGTATTCCTGAAAATGGGGGGAAACAACTGTCATTCTGATGGGCTTCCCATTAACTACCAGAGCAAACACAGCAAGATTTCACTACTTCCAAGTTCTGGTTTTATTTTGGTTTATTGTTTCTTTGCTAGACCTTTCTGTTTTTAGCAATAGCAAAAACAGTAGCTGGGACCCTGCCTGATTTCCGACTCCCTATATTTCTATGTGTTTAATCCAATTAAAAGTGGAAGGAATGTTACCAAAACATCATCAATATTGCTACAAAGCAATGGAAGGGATAGTTTGCAGAAATTCCTGAATTCCTTTGTCTTGACCAAATGAAAGAAAATTGTTCCTGTAAGACTAGTGCGTTCCAGAAGGTTTAACTCTGATAAAACTACTTTTACACTTTGATAAAAGCTGATCTGAGTACTAGGAGAACATTTTAAAATAAATTTCTCAACAGCAGCTTTGCATTTCATTGGAGATGAGTCTCTTGTTTAAAAGCTGGAGGGATGCAGAGCACTCAAACACAGAGGCTGGGCCTCTTCATGGTGTGGAGAACACAAGAAACATGGCTTCAAAATTCATCTGTCTTAAGATAGATGCTGCTTGCAGAGAGGCCGTGTCCCTCCATCTTCATGTTTCTGGCTCTTTGCTCCACATATGTGGAACATAAAACATACAACATATATAGGGGATATAACGTATGTGCAGTATATAACATGTTTATGCTGCAAGGCAGACATAGCAGAATTTGCAGCAAAAATATGGGCTAATTGGCATGAACTATTAGTGGTACAAAGTATGTACTTAATTCTGTGCATGTTCCTACATGCTTTGCTGACTTGGGATTATGGAGAACACCCTTTAGTCTTGTGTCAGAACATCAGTTGAATCTACATAAATCAATACCATGTCAGCAGTTCTCTAGGTTAAATTACATGGCTAGAAGTTTGTAGACTATTTTTTACAATAGATGACTTTTTTGTAATGTTTTAATCTCACCTCGACTCTGAGTATTTGTTAAAATATTTCCTTACTAAGCAATTTCATTCTAAACCATAAAACCTGAGTATACCAGTTTGGAAATTGTTCAAAACCTGCAAGGCAGCGTGTCTTACAGAATGCCTCAAACCAGAGAAAACCATGACACAGGCTCAGTTTTACTTAGGTACTTAATTCATAATTACTCAAAATAAGTTGAAAAAACTCATATTCTGCACTATATGTGATTTGTCTAAAGAGAGTGTAAAGCATCTAAATACTACTGTACTGCAGAGCTCAAAGAGTTGAAAACCAATAGACCTAAGCAGCACCTATAATTTGGTGAAAGATCAGTTATACTTCTGGTGTTCTTGAACTGGGTGATCTATGGACAAACTGTGCATCATTGCTGTTGTAGCCAAGATAATAAATTCCCAGATAACGGGAGAATGGAGAATTGAGTTTAATTTGTTACCACTCTCTAATACTAATAGGCTGTAAGACAATGCTGTTTGCATTTCAAGTGACTGATTTATTGCAAGGTTAAAAAAAAGAAAGGTGCAGCATAAAACTTTGCTCCAAAACCACATGAATTCACAATTCACAAGACCACAGAATTATTTTGATTGGGAAAAGCCTTTCAAATCACCAAGTCCAACCATTCCCCCACCACTGTCAGGTTACCACTAAATCATGCAAAACAATTAACGCAATTTGAGGGGCAATACAATTTTCAGATGTATTTGTTTTCTTGTAACTTTATCATGTCTATATGCATGAATGCTTATTTGCAGAAACAATTGATAAGATGGAATGCTCTAAACACTATTTGGTAAAAAAAAATTACACCACTTCCAGAGGGTGCTGATAGCCAGTTTCCACTGGCTGAACAAAGAAGTGTCTTGTTCAGCTTCCCAGGAATACCTTCTTGTCATCAAGTTTGCAATTTTGGAATGGAATAAACACGTTGACCTTGGCTGGGGAGCAGTGCTACAGCAGTAGTTCCAAGCTCAGGTACTATGGTGCTAGGAAACCACAGTTTGGAAATCCATCTTTTAAAATAATAATAAAATAATACATACTAATCCCTACTGTTTTCCAATAATACTTTGAAATAACATGTAAAAGTTTTGAAGAGCTGTTTAAGGAAAGCAAGATGATGGAATATTTTGCTTCTTCTGAAGTGAAGACTCCCTCCACTTTGAGGAAAAAACTCCAGCATTTAGTGTAAAACCCACAAGGTTCCCCAGTCACACCGAGTAATTTATGGAAGGTTTTATAACTAAGAACTGCAAATTGTTGGGTGCTCCTTTTCTGTCAATCTCAACTGGCAGACCTGTCACTGATTTAGAGAGGGCTGGGTTCTCACCATCTCAATCAAAAGGACATGAAAAATTTTTCTGTAGGTTTTATAGCCACCAACATTCTTTATTGAATTCTGTATGATTTCCAAAATGTCTGTAGGACTCTTCAGTATAATAAATGCCCTGTAGTCAATTTGTCTGAACTAGAAAATCTGGGTTATTTTCTACAGCAATGAATGGATAGGTCAAAGTTGAGAAGTACACATTCTTCAGCAGGCTTGTTGTGCCAGCACTCTATACCTCTATACTTCTGTGATTGTATTGATCTTATTAGAGACAAATCCGCCAGCTTGCAAATAAGCAACAGACATGCAGTGGCCACAGTTTTGGCCACATGCACCAGAGACTTGGGCAACTCATTGCTTTTATACCAGCTTCTGGTTTCCCACTCATAAGCAACTTAAGGCAGGCAGCTGCAAAATTGTCAATAAGATAAATTAATTCACTCTTCTCCATACAAAATAAACAAGAAAATGAAACTCTACTTGGTCTTAATTAGTTCTTATAAAAGCTGGCGGGGAAATAAAGACATTTGTACGCCTCTGTATTTTTGTAAGAGACTTGCCCGAAAGAAAAACCTCAGACATGTAATTTCCTTTTTTTCCCCTCCCCTGCTCAATGCTCAGTCAGAGGCGAGGCCAGCATCCTCCCTCTGAGGGTGGAAGGAACAGTGGTTTGGCAAGGGGTTACGCTGCACCTCTCGTGCGGACTGGGGCATGTTCTGGGCTGCCTGCACAAGCCATTTCCATAGCCATACGCCACATTCTGGATTTACCGTCTGTGTCTGGATAATTCATCTGCAGGAGAAGCCTCGTCCCGGTGCTGTGGTTCCACCAGCGTTACCGCTGGCTCAGGGCCATGCCACATCACCCAGCAGTACAAATTTGATCTGGATCAGACGTGGGCACATGATTACATTTTTGTCAAATTAGCCAAGGACTCCACAAGGGTTTTCTGCTACCCAGTTGCTTTTATCCTGGCTGTGGAGGAACAGGTGCTGCCTCAACCAGGGGGCTCGGGCTATGTTGGTGACCCATGTCAGTTGTAGCACCTGTCCCACCGGAGCAAAGTTAACCCATCCAGGTTTTGTCAGAACTAATTGTGTTGACAGAGAGTGTCTCAACAGGACCAATGCTGTGTCAGACACCCACAGTAACATAAGCCTCAAAAATACTGGATATTGTTCAATCCCATAGCCACAGACCAGTCCAGAATTCCCCTAATTCATGCTATTTCCAAAAGCATTTATCCTATAGTGTCCTGGCCTCCTTTTAAGGTGCAGTTTTGTGGTGAGCTGAAGACAATGTAAGACTTTACTGCTGAAAAGGTGTGATGTCACCTCTTCCATTGCATCAGCTCTGCTAATGATGCCAATCACAAGGTGAGTCAGCCCAGCAAGGATGATTTAACTAAAAAGTAAGAAAAAAATTATTTTAAAAGCATTGAAAGTCTGAACTGCTCCTTTGCCGGCAACAGTCAGATTGAGTTGAGCCAACTGTGAGCTCATGGGTTCAGACTTTGAGTTTCAGCTCTGATTGTTTTCCAACTGAAAGATCTCATCATCGTAAGGGGAGAAAAAACCCTAAGAACAGCTGTGATAACTGGTTATCAATGCAGCTACTAATTTGCTGAAATACTCATCCACTGAGTTATTAGGAATTATTTCCAGTGACTTTTTCTATGCTTAGTATGCAAGGAATAAGTTTCACAGTTTTATTTTTCCGCTTTATCACTGACGTATTTATGGTCAATACATTTTTTGGCATTTTTACTTTCTCCCAGGGACATTCAGAAATAAAACAAATATTGACACTTCTGCCTCTTCATCCATTAATCTGGAATTCCTCTCCTCCTAGGATTACTTATTACTCTAATTCTTTGCCTTTTAACACAACGCCTGAACAGACATTCCTCTGTGTCTCTAGTTAAGATGGTTACTCATCAGCATGTGAGAAAGAGTTTGCTTTTCTCAGCTATCAATTAAACAAGAATTCCTAAGAGAGGGTCATAAATCCTACATGAGAATTACGGAACTTTCACGGAGAAATGGCTACTGGCTGCTCTGTCCCTGCTGCACCTTGCGGGAATTTGGGAGTATTTGAGGGGTAGGTGCACAATGGAACTATGCTGGAGGTTTCAGGAAACAGCTTACTAGGACAAATTCCACAGTAGAAGTCAATAGGTGGTTGTTTAAGACAACCATGTGAAGGAAGAGTAAGTGGATAACATGGTTAGGTGCTGGAGAAAGGTCATACCTGATGAGGAGGAATGAAAGCAGCCAGTGAGTCCCAAGGAGCAGGTCCCAAGATGTGGTTCTGCTGTTTCCATATCTGTTCCTGGTAAAATAACCTGAAGAATAGGACAAAGCCCTTATTTATCCTGTTGAAGCTAAATTTCCTCATACTTCCCTGTAGCTGTTTCAACTGTGCTAAGGTGAATAATCCTTCCCCTAGACCTATGAGATTGCTAACGTGGACAAGAAGAGGTAAAGCAGTGCCTTAAAGCACTGGCTGCAAATCCATTACCAAGGTTCTGCCTAAATAAGGAATTGGGGGACTCTCTTCAGTTTTACTTGAATTCCTAGATAACTGATCTCTGAGCTCTCAAAGCTACATCAACCAGAGACCTTCTGTCCTTAGCTTTTCAGAAAGAAAATTCAATTAAAACCAGAGACATGATGATGATTTATGTCTTAGTTATGGCTGCATGACCCGCTTTTGCATTAGCAAGGAGAAACAGAACTTTATTGTAAACCACAGGTGAAAATAAAGTTCCCAGTGTACTGTTGAGTGTATTCCTTTTACTTTAAGAAACACTTTTTTGCCTCTCATTTACTTTCTAGAGGGAAAAAACGTTCTGTACTGTCACTTTGGTAGCCCATCCACCAAGTCTTTGAACTGGATTGACTGGGAAGAGCCAGGAAGTTACAGTGCTAGATTGCTTCTCTGTCCAACTGACCACAGAAGAGCACAAAGCCTTTTGGATATGAATGCTCATTTAAGGTTCATACTCTTCGAGCTTTCTGCTTTTTATTCCCAATACTGCAGTTGTTGAAGGATATTAAAAACTCAACATATATTTGAATTGAGATATTCTATGTGAGTAGTAACAGAAGGTCACAATATGTTCAGAGAATTCAAGTGTACGAATGTTCTCTTATGAATACTTACTCCTTGCGTAGAAGTTGCAGATGGATTAGCAGATGGAACACCTTCCTTCCAGTATAGCTGTATGTGTTTAAATATAGAGGCAGTGCAATCAGATTATTTACATCGACTCTGTTATTACTTTTGGGTCCATAATGACAGTAACTATTCTGTAGCAGAGCACAGTTTTAAAAAATAAACCAAAAGTTAGATCCTGCCCAAAAAGTGAAAAAACCAGTACGACTACCCTTGTGACACCCCTTCTTGGTGTACATATACTCTCATCTCATCAGCCTACCACACTTCACTCGTCTCCTCATGCTTTGCATGTGTTGAGTCTTTTTTTCCTGAGTAGTTGTCAACAGCTAGAGCTCTTGTTTCAGTGTCCTCACCTGCCTTCTTTCTCCTGGCACATCTGGTCAGTGTGATTTTCAACATCCTTACTAATGTTGCTACCACATTTTTGGCAAAACACATTAGCACAGGTATTAGTGCTAATATTAATCTCACTGAGGAAGTCTGAGGGAAAGGAAGCAGGGTCACCCAGAGCCCAGGACTGAGTCCAGGTGGCTTTTGAAGCCACCAATAATGGCAATGCTACAAACTCCCTGGGCAACCTGTGCCAGTGCCTGGTCACCCTCACAGGGAAAAAGTTCATTCCCTCAGGTGGAGTCTCCTGTGTTTCAATGGATGCACAGTGACTCAGCCTGACACTGGGCACCACTGGAAAGAGTCTGGCTCCATCTTCTTCATGCCTTCCCATAAAATATTTGCATACATTAGTGAGATCTCAAGAGCCTTCTCTTCTCCAAGCTGGACTCTAGATCTCTCAGCCTTTCCTCAGAGGAGAGATGCTCCAGTTCCTTCATCATCCAACTTAGCTGGACTCTGTTCAGTATGCCCACGTCTCCTGACTGGAGGACCCTGATGTAGTTCCACTCCACATGTGGTCTCAGCAGTGCTGAGCAGAGGGGAAGGATCATTTCTCTCAACCTGTTGGCTTTAATAAAGCGTGTCATTATCATGGTAATTCATTTCAATCTTCAGACTCCTCTGAGTAAAACTAGATTTCTTTTACCTGTCACTGTGGGAACAGTGAGAAGCTGTAAGTTCTCCATGAAGATCAGGAACACCATATCTGACCACTTTATCTCCTTTGATGATGCAAATATTAATGCTGCTATTAAAAGCTTTAGGCTTTTAGTTCCTGAACTTGCTCAGAGCCTGGAAAAGAATGGAGCAGTAAGAAGAAAGACCAGAACAGTTTATATTCTTCAACCCTTCCATTTGGTTGTGTGTAAACGGAGGCTTCTGAAGCAACCTCAAACCTCCTGCTCTCTCTGGGCCATGTTTCAAATTTTTTTTATCTGCTGATATGCTCCTTTGCGATTGCAGACATGTTCTGATCTGTCTGGTTCAAACTGTGTGCAGCACAGAGGTGCAATGTGAGCTGCAAGTCAGACTTTGTAGATAGAAGGTCCTTTGGGACTAGAGCTGCATTTTCTTTTTGCATGGCCTGCCGCTGTGGTGGTGTAGTGCACCATTAGGTGTTACCATATGAAAAATAAAAATCAATGAGAAGAGTGAACAGTTATTAACTTATGTATTCAATTCTCCACAATTATAGAGTTGATCTGGCAAAATACAATTCCTTAAAGTTTTAATCTTTTAAAAGATCCATGTGAATGTGCTTAGGGTATAGAGTTCCCACAGGAAAAAAACGCATTTGTAGAGGTTGTGTTCGTTTCCTTCCAACAAAGCCAGAGTTTCTGAGAAAAGCTACACGGGTTTCAGAGCATTGTTAGCTCAGCACACCAGAGGGAGCTGGATTCACGCTGAACCACGTCTGCGTTTGTGGCAGGTTTCAGAGCAGGGATGCTTTTCTTCATTACAGGATGTACAGAAGCAGAGAGGATCTGGATAACCCAGAGTGGTTTTATTTTCTTGCTTTTATTTTTTCGTACTTAATTTCGTCTTACTATTAAAAATTTACGTTTTGTTTTACTTTGTGTTGCTTTGCTTTGCAAGATTGATAAAGTGATTTCAAAGACTGAAATCAAATAAGCTGATTGAATAGTCTGGTTAATTGTGTTCAAGCAAGATGATTAAATTTGCTGCCTCTGCTCTGTTGCTAATGCCCAGGAAAACCTATTTTGACTATGCTATTTTGACTTCTTGTTACTATGAAAACCACTCAAAACTGAGCTTGAAATGTTTGAAATCAAAGAATATACCTAAGAAGAGATGTTAAAATGCTTCGTATATGAAAGCATCTACTTAACACGTTTTTTTAATTAGCTGTCACACTGTTGCCTCCTTTTTTATAAATAGTGGTTTGGTATTATTGTAATGAATTGCACTTGTCTTCTCTATTTCAAATGGAAAGGAACTGCTCTCCAGATTTTGTCATTGCAGAAGAGAAGCTTGATTGGAATAAGAGAAGACACCCTACATCTTCTAGTTTGACATGGACTTATATGAGAACTCAGAAGTCCTGAAGGGGCTTCTTCAGTGAATCTTATTCTGGAAGAGATTATATAGTAAAGCTATGACATGGCTGGTATCAAAGACATGAACTTTAGAGCAAGATTGTTGTATCCTTGAACAATTTTAGTACATTTGTGCAGAAAAAAAGACAAACTCAAGACCCTGTTGAGAGTAAAGCACCGAACTACCAACTAAGTACACAGCCATCCCATATTTTTTGGTGTCATTAAGTCTCAGATATATCAGCCTTGAGGCTTATGAATGTTTTATTCTTTCATAGATCTTCCTGAGAGATACCAACTGGATACTGGACAGACAAACAAAAGGAGTAATCAGACTCCACTGACCTGTTTAACCTTGATTGTGCAGGATGAAAAGCAGCAGCCTTTTGCTGTGCAGCAGGGCTCCTGAAGGCTTCTGCTTCTTTGCTTTTGTATTATGCTGGCATGAAGACATCAAGATACTGAACGGATAATGTTGTGAGTTTACACTCAGACTGTGTTCCAACACTTTGCGAAGCAGGTACGTGATTTGGATCAGCTTGCCTTATTCTTCAGCACAGATCCAAAAGAACTAGAGGTATTGTAGGAAAGAATACACATTACAACCTCAGTGTGATAGTCCGGGGTGGTATAAAGTGTGTGCAGAAGCAGATGAAGTGAACTGAGGTCCCATCCTCCTAGGAGATACAGAATTGTTATCAACATTTGGATTGTCTTTGAATATATTTTATTGTCATTCAAGACAGGAAACACTGTTTTCTTGTGTCTGTTCTACTGGAGCAAAAATAAGTAGATTGAAAATAGAATTCTAATTTAATGTCAGCCATTAGCAATGTCTGTAGTATCAAAACTGTACCTGTTATGTTTTTCTTAATGAAGATGTTCATACCTGATACAATTCTTAATTGTTAATTTAAAAACAAAAGTTCAGTCCATTTATTTGATGGTTTGTGCATGACACAAGTAGGAAGGACTATGGCTGCTTCTGTGGCCCAGTAAATAATATATGAATAATGGCAAGGTAGAATTTCTAGCTCAGTGATGAGGAGGGAAATAGCAGAGTGCAAAGCCTTATCTATCAAAACAGGTTCTCAGAAACGTTTCTTATATCTGGGATTTACAGCTTACTTTGTGGCTTTGTCTGTGATTACTCTCCATCTTTTGGAGAAAGGTGCAACATCCAAAAACATAGCAATGTTGTGGTGAGAGTTTTGTTGTGGCAAGTCTGCTGCCATCAAAGAGCAGCTGCTTTTGCTTGTGAGTGATAGATATCTACAGCAATGGTTTGCGTTATAGTTTGTAGGAGTTTCTTCATGTCATTGTCTGGCATCAGCTAGATTTGGCTTAAAAACATTTGGTTCTTCAGCTCCAGAAGGACAAATTATGAACTGTAAGAAGTTTGGTTTGACTAAGTGGCAAACTTGATCACTCAATGTACACACCTAAAATGGGTCAGGCTGAGTCTGAGCCCCTGTGCTGAGGAAGTAAAACTTCACCACTGTGTTGCCTCAGGTTATACTCAGAGAGATAAAGCTCAAACCCTGCTGCTGCAAAAAGCCAGTAGCCTTAACAGCTAGTGGAATTATTCTTCTAAAACTTAGGAAAGATGGATGGAAGCAAACACCAGTAAAACTGGGTGGAAATATTGTGTGCAGGCATTAATGCCATGATACCTAATACTAGACTTCCTGTTCTTTTTTATTTGCTTTTCCATTTTCTCACATAATTGTAAAATATCTTGAAGGATGGAGGATAACTTAGAGGAGGTTTTATTCCAGTTTCACTGTCACGTGCTTTTAATCTTTTGCTACCTGATTAAAATCTCTTAAAATGAGAAATAAGAAGTATTACCCATACATTGCTGCTGTCCCTGCTATTTTAAATCCTCTTCTTTGTTAACAGTTTTGGTGATGCATTGCTAACATGGCAGAACAAAGGCAACGTGCTTTGTCAACCTCGGGAGAAGCCTTGTATGAAATCCTGGCCCTAGAGAAGGGAGCAACACATGATGAGATTAAGAAGTCGTACAGGTGTGTAAAGTGTGCTTAGTGACATGTCTAAAAACACATGTGTGTCTGACATGATTATGATGGTGAAAACTTCTGAGTTACCTGCATTGGAGATGTTACTTGTTACCAATTTTTTCTGTACCCTGAACCTGAGAAGAATCTCAGATGATGCAAGCTGAATCCATTGACTCCATCCCACAAGCAATCCATATGCTTTGTCTAAAACTCTTTAATCCAGCTGGATATGAGGTCAGAGTGTTGGCATAAGGTAATGAAGACTTGCAAAGTGTCAGCTCTGAACACTCACCCAGATGTCCCGAACAGTAAATCCAATGCAGAAAGGTACTATAAGAACAACTGAAGACTAGATAGAGTAAGATATGTAAGGAGCTGGATCACTTTATCTAGAAGATACTTATCAGTCATTTTGCTCTTAAATCTGTTCTGCTGCTGTTGAAACAACCTTAGATGTCATTATGTGAGAATGCATTAGAACTGTCATATATAACAAAAGATTTAAAGTTAAAAAAGAACTATGAAATAGATCTACTTGCATCATTGTTTAGCTTGGGTTGTTCTGGGCCTCTGTCCTCTGTGGTTTTCAACAAGTTGCATCTCTTCTACTTTGCATCCCTAAAGGTATGTCCTCAGTGGAGGTGGGAGAGTCATAGAATCATTAGGGATCAGAAGGGACCTCGAAAGATCATCCAGTCCAATCCCCCTGCCACAGCAGGATCACCTAGACCAAGTTGCACAGGAACACATCCAGGCAGGTCTGGAACGTCTCCAGAGAAGGAGACTTCACAACCCCCCTGGGCAGCCTGTGCCAGTGCTCTGGTACCCTCACTGGGAAGAAGGTCCTTATGATATTCATATGGAACCTCCTCTGTTCCCGCATGCACCCATTGCCCCTTGTCCTATGACTAGATGACCTTGAGAAGAGCCTGGCTCCATCCTCCTGACACCCACCCCTCACATATTTATAGACATGAATGTGGTCACCCCTCAGCCTCCTCTTCTCCAAGCTAAAGAGACCCAGTTCCCTCAGCCTTTCCTTTTAAAGGAGGTGCTCTACTTCCTCCATCATCTTCGTTGCTCTACACTGGACACCCTGCAGCAGCTCTGTGTCCTTCTTGAACTGAGGGGCCCAGAACTGCGCACAATATTCCAGATGCAGAAGCAGACAATTGGAGGGAAACCATTGACATCTCATGGTTCTGTTGCCTTGCATAACTGCAGCACCAGGGATAAACTTACTATAGTATCAAATTCACCCATGACTTGCTCCTTCTGTGTCCCTGTAGTATAGCCTGGCTGTGGAAACCATTGTCTGTATCACAACTCATGCTTTCACGCTGCTTTTACATTTAACTTTCTGGAAAGGAGATCTGCCTTAATCCCCCAAGGAGAGAGTTGTCATGGAAGAATGTAGGATGGCATTAACTTTATTTAATGCTGAACATGAATACGGATGATTTACACAGTAATCGATGGTATAACTGACAGTGGTGCTTTACCCATCTTTATTAGTAATTATAGCCAAAAAAAAAGGCTGCTTCTGACTAAAGTGGAAATGTCAGAGGGATTCACGTTTAATGGAGTAGCTGTAAATATTTGCAAGATAAAATGATGAGTCAGTCCCTTAGATTTGCTTTAATTATCGTTTAATTTATGCTAATCCAAAAATCTGCTGCTGAACCGTGTTCTTTAGTGCAAGGTATAAAAACAGCAATACCTGACTCTGATTTTCTTGCCATTATTAATTAAGTCAGTATTAATCATGCCACCGCAGCCCAGGGCACAACTTACTATTTAATAAACATGACAGAGACACCTCTCTGTGCCTGATTTACCAAGGAGTAAAGCTAATAAGCTTCCAATGAGCAGAATTTCAAAGGATATCTGCTCATCTTAGATACCCTAAAAAATACCCTTTGGAAACCCTTTGTGGCATAGTCATTTAAATGCAGCACCGACTTCAGCTTTCCAGTGTGACACCAAGTAAGATGCAGAGGTACTGTATTTCATATGTGTTCTCCAGAGATTTAAAAGACGCAGTTTGATAGATAGTTCACAAATGAACAAGAACATGGGCAGCTCATGAAGCACTGGGGACCCAGAACCTTAGTGGAAAATGAGTGCACTACTTAAATGCCATTTCATGATGCCAAACAAA
>VZRI01014244.1:26393-40118 GCA_013397515.1 Upupa epops | reverse complement strand
CCGTCTCTCAATCGCGGCACCAACTCCCTTGCAATTGGTGGGGACAGCCTCCCCAGACCAAGTTGCTATGAAGTCCCATCCAACCTTGTCTTGAGCACACTCAGTGACGGAGAATCCTTAACTTTCCCGGGCAATTTGTTCTAATGTTTCACCACCCTTATAGTGAGGAATGTGTATATAAAATATCAATGTTTTTGCCCACATCTTTTTCTGACAAACTTCCTTTGCAGACTGGAGTACCTTTACTTGTATTCTCCAACCTTTTGTCTAATACTAATCTGTCTTCACAGAGAGGTACTTTCAGCAGCAGTTGTTGAGGTTAATTTCCTAATACAGGTAGCAATTTTCTGGTTCTTAGCTATACCTTATTTCTCAATTTTCTAAGATCCTTAGCACAATTCAAGCTCATGGAAGGACTAGAACAGGAAACAAAGTTTGATTTTTGTCAAAATAACAAATATTAAAACAGCTATGATAAAAATAACAAAACTAAAATAATTTGCCAGCTAAACAGTGTTAGTTTTTTTGGGTAATTTTATTTACCAATCCCATTTGTATTCTCAAACAAAATATCAGCTAATTTTTAAATAGTTGAAATTGGAATATCCTATACTTCCAAAAGTAAAAATTAGTATTGCAAACATTTTTGATATCCAACTCTGTTTTAAATAATTTCCTACAAGCCTCAGCAGAAAAAGATGCCACACATTGAACAGGAAACTTAACAGACCAGTGTTTCTGTTTGCTGAGCTGTTTTCATATATTAGCTTTTAATCCATTCTGGCTAACCAGCAGGATTTAAAATTGCCTAATTAAATGGGAAAGGAAAGATGTTCAGAGGACACAAAGGAATGTGTCCAGAGCAGGATCATGAGGATGATTGGAGAGCTGGAGCACCTCTCCTATGGAGAGAGGCTGAGAGTTGGAGCTGTTCAGCCTGGAGGAGACTTCGGGGAGATCTTATAGTGGCCTTTCAGTACCTGAAGGGGACCCACAGGAAAGCTGGAGAGGGGCTCCAGGTGGAGAGGTGATAGGACTAGGGGTGGTGGTTTCAAGCTGGAAGAGGTTTAGACTGCAAGTCAGGAGGAAGTTCTTCGCAATGAGGATGGTGAGATACTAGAACAGGTTGCCCAGAGAGGTTGTGGCCACCCTCCTCCCTGGAAGTGTTCAAGGCCAGATTGTGTGGGTCCTTGAGGAACCTGATCTAGTGGGGGGTGTCCCTGCTCATGGCAAGGGGGTTGGAACTAGATGATCCTTAAGGTTCCTTCTAAATGAACCATTCTATGAATCTATGTGTGTATAGGTGTGGAATTGGAAAGCTGTTAATACTAGTTGGGACACTTTCAGAATGGTCCCTGAGCATAGCCTAGATGCAGGACGCTGGGGTGAACAATAGTGTGAATGACTTCCCAAGAAGAATTTTCTATTTGGGGCCATGGATTTGTCACAGCTTCCTGCTGGTTGCTAGGAATTTCCTTTAAAATGCCTTAAACTAAATTTGTTTTAGCTGAGGATACACACCCAGGCAGTTCCTGACCAAGTCAATGTGGAAATAATTAGCCCTTTGCTAAAGTAAGAAATTCAGCATCTGAGGAACCACTGAGATAATATTTCCACAACCTGTTTTCTGACCTGAAATGAAGAAGATTTTGTGTTCAGTGCTTCCAACAAATTTCTTGAAACACTGGCAATATTTGCCAGTAAACTACAATTTTTTGCTATGTAGTTTGTTACTACAAGGAAGATTAGAGTTGTATCCCTAACCTCCTGCTGTTTTTCAGGTGTTTGCATTACATCTGAGCATATATGGCTGCAGGGTGCCAAAAGACATTTTAGCTACAGACTGATACTTTCACAGCAAACTTCTGCATTTTTATTCATGCCTGTTATGTTAAACTAAATACTCAAGCAGCCTCTTAGGGCAATAGCTTGATGGAAGGAATAATTTACATATTTCAGGAGGACAGAACTAGTAGTTCTAGATAGAACAGAACAGTAGTTCTAGACAGAACTAGTAGTTCAGAGATACAGTGATGAAAACACAGAACATGCATAAGTTCCTGTATTTTTTCATATAACAGACAACAATTATTTAATTGAATTTAGCTACTTATTTACTTGTTTTTACTGCAAATTACTTTAGGGTAGCATGTTAATTTGGAAGATTTTAGAACTGCAAGAAATATACTGATACGAAGATTCTCACTGGACTGAAATGTATTCAAATTCAATTGTTTATTACATTTTAATGTGTTATGACCTGAGTTTCCAAAACACATAAGTATTAATAATTGGTTCAACTTCTCTTCCTTACAGAGCAAGCAATTATTAACATCTCATGAATTGACTTAATTTGCATTTCAGAAATACAATTATCAGCAGAACAAGCATGTGATAAAAGAACCTTACAGGTCTTTCAGCTCCAGATTTCACCAAATAAAATCCAAATTAGTGATAGCTGTAATGTTCCACATTGATCTGCCATTTTCAGAGAAGTGAAATATCCCTCAGTCAGGAATTTGTATTTTAAATACGCTTTGAGACAGCAAATGTAATTTGGGGATTAATGACTGGATTTTAAAGGGAATTGTTTATTTCAAATCTCGTCAAGAATGATGACTACAAAAAATCTTAGCTGTTGATCACTGGCAAGCTTGTTTTATTGTTGCTCTGGCTTTAATTTCTTTTTTTCCTTTTTTCTGTGGCCACCATTAACCACTTCGAAAGACATTCACAGTCTCAGTTAAACTGCTGAAAGGAAATTTAGGCCATGGTAGGAACATACCTGTATCAGCAGTTGTTTGTAAGCAGGTGACCTGAGATTGAATCAAAGAACCCGTTAACCTTTCGTCTAATTGGGACATTCTAGACTAGATGAAGACACCTGGCATAGGTTCATACACTGAAGCAAGGAAACATTGTGGCATTTACTGTTGCAAACAAACCTTTTCCTGGGAGAATGATTTCACTGAGTTAATCATTTATATGACAGCTCAAATGTATGCTCCATGAAACTGCTGTAATGGTGAAGCTGCCTGGGGATGTTTTGTGCTAGCTGTGTGGACTCAAGCGTTGGACAAACATATTTTTTTCTAACTCTGTGAATGTTTATGTAAGAGAAATCTGGGTTTTAGCAAATAAGTAGTTTTGGGGAGGTCCTTGATGGATTTCCAATCCTGACACAGCATGTTTTGAACTTACACTGCCTAATTTGCCTGTACTTCATCTTCCATGACAAGATTTCTACCAATGTTATCTCTATAAGGACTATGGGGAATTTTTATGTGGGATAATGCCACAAGTTCTTGACCCTCAACTTTGTCATTTAGCAATACATTAAATTAGGAGTAGCTATAAAGAATAAACAGCATGTAGGAACATTTATACTTTGCCCTCATGGAATTCCTAAGGCTATTTCAGGCTAGTTTGACTAATGTCTCTTTCTAGACTATCACTATATAGCAATTGGAATTTATATTGTATTTCAGTGGCTGCCTGACACATAGAACCACAGCAATACTATGCCATCTTGTTTGTTCCTCCACCACAGCTCCCTGTAAACACTGGGAAGTAGGGGATGTGCACAGCCAGGGAAAGTCTGCCAGTGCATCTTTTCCAGAGGTTTTGCCTAAACAGTACTTTCTAGGCTGAACTAAGAGAGGTTGTGAAATAAATACTTTTCAGTCCTTTATGTTATAGCTAACACAGTGGTGAATACCTGGTGTTGTGCTGACTTGGTTGACTCTGCTACACATGCATAATTATTTGCTCTATGGTACTACCTGAACTTATAATATCCCATTAGGCAAAGTGAATATCCATAGGTATACACTGTTCATTTTATTACCGAAGAAGCTCTCCTCTCTACAGTATATTGTCCTGCAAAAGAGGAATTTAAAATGCAAAAGTATTTTTTGTTTTCACTGCAGTAAGTGGAGTTTACTGATGTTATCCGGAAACTTTATAACTTGCACACTGTAGGTCACGATCCTCTTATCCCAGGTATGTCTCAGCAGAAGCTCTCAAGTGCAGACAGAATTCCATGGCAAGTGGGATGGCACTGGGGAGAAAAAAAGTTGTATCTTTGTTTCAGCTGTTTTCCAGAAATACTGCCTAAATCCAGTTCAGGTTCTTATTTATTAGCAACCACAATTGTTGATGAGATTAATGCATGTACTGGTGTCAAGACAATCGTGCAAGCCTTATATTGTGATTTACTATCTTGTATTCTTCATCAGGCGTGGTAAAGACAAAAAGCTCACCTTTCTTTCATTGGTCCAAGGTACTACTAAGAGGGTCTGCAGTACAGATTATGATAATTTAGTTAGGTGTATGATGCACAACCTTAACTGTGTGAAATTCCAGGCTAAGACAAGTTCTTCCAATGTTTCCCATATGCTGTTTCCTACACAGTGTGTATCTGGTTGTAGAAAGGCAGAAGCTGCCACACAAACCTGGAGCTGCCTGAGTCAGAAAAATTAGCTTTTTCAGAAGTAGAAACTTGCTGGTTTCTTTTCGTAGATACTCTTCAAGAAATTATCCTAAGATGCAGGCAGCACATCTGAGTTGAACCTGACTATTAATACTATGAGAGTTTCTCTTTAAATTGATTATGGGGCTGGAAAACTATAAGGAAAACATATAGGCTTATTTTTTCCAGGATATAGTACACATATTGGATGCTTGAGAATCAATCTAGGCAAAACTAGCTGTAAATTTATACCTGATAATGTTGGCTGTTTGCACAGATTGTACTCTTTATATTTAAGATGAAATTCGCAGTCTTCCCATGGTTTCTGTATTACATGGTTTTTGCTGAGAATTCTCCACAGTACAAAACCACAGTATAAAATTTTGGGTTCTTATCCAAGTATCACACAGAGTGAAACTACATTTTGGAGGGCTGATCTACCATTTTGGGTTTTTTCCCTGCTCAGTACCAACATTGGTCTGTCTCTAGCCTGTGGCAAGATAAAAGCAGTGCTGCATACTATGAGGAGTGTGTGCATATGAGAAAGGGATTCTGATCTTATGGGGAAAAATAAAAGGATGCAACTCTTATGTAGTCATAAAGATTTGATGCAGTGAGGTTATACAGAGATCTCTTACACAGGCCTCACAATATTAGCATTTTTGAGCACAAGACTCTTGCTTTAGGATTTGGCCTACTGACACCAAACTGTGACAGAAGCCTTAGAATTTGTCTCTAAGCAGTTTATTGCCTGTCACAGTTTTGCAACCACGTCTGTGAACAGGCTCAACTAGGAAAATTTTTTAGCTCTCCTATCTCACCTTCTTCCTGTTTGTTATACTAAATATACTACTAAAAGTTCATCCAGACATTGTGTGAACAAGCAACATACAATATACAGTAAGTGATAGCTGTTACAATACATTCAGTAGAGAATCATATTTATTACAGTAGTTTGTGTAATGTCCTATGTCATATTTCAAGTCCAAATCTTGGAAATGTAAATTCCTTTCTTAAATTTTTTGTGTGCTTTTCTCAAACTTTTGGATGTCTAAGTGTTTAGTGATTAAATGGAGCCTGCAAGGCTTATCACAGTAAGTTCTGTGCCCCAAAACAACATGTAGAACTAGGTAGTTAAATAAAACAGTGTTAACTGTCCCTGACTTCTCTTTCACTCCTCATTCTTTCATTCACCCTTTGAATAATGCTATTTCAGAATTAAAGATATACACATACCCTGCCAGTGGTAAAATATTTTTCAGATTCTTTCAGATTAAGTGAGAAAGCTCTTGCTTTTTCTCCATCCCACTGTGTGTAGGTGCACAGGTAGTAGTTAGGATTATAAACTGCAGTACTGGCAGAATGGGATGAATGAAAGCTGCAAAAAGAGTCTTTATCTGAGAAATCCCCATGTGTTTGGGCTTTAGTTAGTACTGTAAATAATTCTATATAGGATTAAAAACAAAATAGAAAAGCAGAACTCCTGTTGGGACTGTTCCTGCTCCAAGTATCCATCAGGCTTGTTGCTTTTGAAAAAGGCAGAAAAAAAAAAAAAAATAATTTTTTCACATTAGGCAAAACATAACTCAGTGAAATAGTATTGTGAGCAGAGTGAAAAAATTACTCTATTGACAAGTGATAAAATTTCTTCTTTTGTAATCAATTAGTATTATTAACAGACTGAATTTTTAGTCTTTTTAAATTCACAAATGGCTGAAGTCTAGCCAATGGGAAACAGATTGAAAATTAAGGATATTGTATTCTGGTCTGCGTAGTCCCACTGCTGCTGAAGAAATAATTTACTTGTCCTAATTCTGGTGAAGCATGTGGTGCAGTAGTCCAGGACTTTTTCATCAGTTACCCCTCATGTCTAAAAGTGGTTTGTTTTGGTTTTTTTAATATTACTTATTTTTGTTTACAAAAAATATTAAAAAAATCAATAAACTAGTTTTTTAATACTCAAACATTCAGCCTTAGAAAAAGCAATAGAGTGTTTCTGCAGTTTATAGTAATCTGACTTAGAAAAGCTATGGCAGTCCTTCATAAACTGAAGATGTGAAGATTTTCTTTTAGCACTGAACCTGGATCTGTAGTTGTGGTGCTGAGGGGCATGACTTATTGGTGGCTTGGAAAGGCTGGGTTGATGGCTACACTAAGTGATCTTAAATGTCTCTTACAACCAAAAAGATTCTATGAATCTATAACTTGCTTTAAACAATTATACTGTTCTCTCAGTATCTGTATTGTCAGTATTGTACATTTATATTTAGAAAACAATACAAGGCCACTAACACAAAAGCAGGTGTTAAAATAGAAAAGTTTAATTTGTTGTCTAAATAAAGAATGGATGACCTCTGATTCATTGCACAGTTTATATCCAAGGGCTTGTTGAAGCTAGGGCAAGATATGCACTCTGTAAGATCTGCTTTCCTTCAGAAGGAGTTGTGAGGGATAAGCTGCAAGACGTATCAGGAAAATATATATCCATGTCACAAAGGTGAAGGCAGAAGGCTGGAGAAGTTTTATCGACTCCTTTTGCTGGTGGAAGATGTTGAGGAACAGTAATGTATGAGAACTGGGCTCTTTGAGGACTTTGAAGTGATTCAAAACAGTAGAAATTTCAGATTCCTTGCTCCCTTTTTTAAAGTTGACATTGACTTGGCAACACTAGGCATGAAGAATCCTTCCCACAGCTAGTGATCCTTCAGACTGAGGTAACAATAGTGACCAAAAATGGAGTGCACCCCTGACCTCCATGCCCTGCCCAATATAGCACTGCAGCATGGGTGCCTGCTAAAGCACATTGTAGACCATTTGGGATAGTGATGCCGACCATCTGGGTTGCTGGAAGGACCAAGACTAGTGAGGTGCAAAGGTGGGTCTGAGCAACTGTACTCTATATGTACCAGGAAAAGATTTTAATACAACACTCATATTAAATGTTGCTACCCTGCTAAATATTTTGTTTCAGCAATGCATCTCACCTGACTCCTCTGTGTTGTTTTTTAGTACACTAACTCATTGCAATGTGTGTGGTACTTGGTTGTGTTAGGACTCTACAGCAGCAGCTACCTTTGTGCATGTTTTCCATTCTATTAGAAATTAAATTGTATTTTCTATTTCAAGTGGCTGGTAGTGCCAAACTTGTTTGTTCAGCATAGGTGACAGCAGGTGAAATATTTAATGGCTTTTTATTTCCCAAATAACTTAGAACCCCAGGAATATGTTATGAAACTTCAGCCTTGACCCATTAAACAGCCTTTTCATATACATATAACCTAATTTTATACAAATGTGTACCTGTGTGAGTGGAGTGGTGAAGTAATCTAACTTCCTGACAAACTCACACAGTATAAGTAAGCATAAAAACTATTTTAAGTGACATGAGTCAAGCACTACATTTACACACTTTAAAGTATCCCCCTAAAAGCACCCTTTAAACAAAATTCAAAAGTAGATCTTGTAAGTTAATTCCTTTCTGAATTTGTCTTGCACCAATAATGGTTCTACCTGAAGACCATCCTTACTTCCAATAAGGATAGATTGCTGTGTACTTTGTAGAAGGCACATAGGTATGACTCCAAGTTGGTTGTCAAACCTGAGAGAAACTGGGTAATGCAGTCAGGCAGGCTTGAGCCCTATCCTTGTAACTAGGTGGAACAAGAGATAGAACAATGTAACTCTTGTTTCTTAGGAGCCATTTAGTGATAGGATTTTTTTTTTTTTGAAGTATTGGTATCAAACTGAGACATAATTTCTAATTTGTTGGTCAATTTTTTTTAAAAATGTGCTAGCATAAAGCAGTGGAAATCTCTAGTGGCTACACAAGGTAACCGAAGTAGCTTCAGGAAGAATGAAGAGCACCCTTATTGTTGCAGTAAAATAGAACAGCTTTGCAATGAGCAGAAAAGGATATGGAAAATACAGAGTTATATGAACTGAAGTCTTTCCCTATGTAAACTAATGAGTTCTGGGAAAGAAATAATGACACTAATGACCAGTTCTGCACTTATATGATAATTTATACATAGTGTATAAAAAAATGAGAGCATTTGTTTAAACAGTTGATGTACCCAATACAGGCAAACAGTAAGCTTTGTGCTTTAGAGGGGGACTGCTTTACAGGAACCACACAATTATTTTATATTCCTTTGCATAAATAGTGAGCTTATCTGCTTAAAAACTGCTCATGCCGTTTTTTTGTACTGCTGCCGTAGAGTTGAGTCTTGCAGGCATTTTAACATTAAATCATGATTCAGTAAGAAGAAAGGTTTCACAGCTTTATCAGAGAAGAAAAACTTCAAGTAAGGAAATGAAAAAGGCTTGTTAATCAGTGGCTATATAATAGAAAAATTATTAAGATAGCTCCTGAAGCTAACACATTAGTTCAGCATCACAGTTTGGTGAAAAATAATGTGCTTCAGGATGTGTTTTTACCTCTTAGTAAGTATATCCATCCCAAAGGACAAGATAGACAGTTTTATTTGAGTTTCTATACCCCTCCCTAAGAGTCATCAAACTGAAAATAGCTGGAGAAAGACTCTTTTCACTTAGATTTTGGGTGATGGATCTTATTTAACTTGTCTAATTCTCTCAGTCTTCTCTAGCCTAAACAGACTCAGGATAGCTCAGCCTTTCCTCATGAGAGAGATGCTCCAGTCCCCTAATAGTCTTTGTAGGTCTTCTACAGACTCTCCCTAACGGTTCTTTGTCTCTTTTGAATGGAAAAGATCGGAACTAGGTCACACTCCAGATATGACCTAACAAGTGCAGAGTAGAGGGAGAGAAGAAGCTCCCTTGACCTGATTGCCTTCTCCTCTTAATGTACCCCAGGACACTTTTGGATTTTTTGGCCACATGAGCACATTGATAGCCTGTGGTTACGTTGTTACGCACCAGAACTTCCAGGTTCTTCTCCCCAGAGCTGCTTTCCAGTGGGTCAGACCCTAATGAGTCCAGGTTCTTGCATTATTCCTCTTTAGGTGCAGGACCTTACATTTGCCTTTTTTGAACTTCATTAGTTCCCTTTCTGCCCAAGTCTTCAGCCTACCCAGGTTATGTTGAATGGCAGCACAGCCTTCTGGAGTGTCAGCCACTCCTCACAGTTTGTGTCATCAGCAGACTTGCTGAGAGTACACTCTGTCTTTTAATTGATTAAGATATTGAACACAACTAGACTGCTGATGGAGATGGAACATAGATGAAATATGTGGATGGGATTTTAAAAGTCAAGCTTTGTCTCTTTGAGCATTATTTGCTGTGAAATTTTATAAAATATCTTCCATTCAGCCAGAAATTATAATAGTAGGGTTTTTCCAGTCCTTTTGATGTTTTCTATTCCACTTTATATTGAAAGAGTTAAAAAACCCATGAAGCCAAAGACTTCAAAACTGTAACTACATAGCTAGAAAGAGCCCAGATCGCCAGTATGTTGACTACATGAGTTCAATGAAATGAAGCAATAATATGCAGCTGCTTTGATGTCTCCCCTATCTCTTCCATTTTGGAGCATCATTTTGTTCTCAGATCTCTACAGTGCAGTCCAGCTCCTGAGTTTATTTTCTTCTCATTGTATGCTATGCACAAATGAGAATGATAAATATGGGTCTGAAGATCAACTCTGCAGGTATCTAGGAGGATTTAAGAGATTAATAATTAATTCTGACCTTAAACTTCTCTAATATAGTGACAGTCCCTTTACATTAAACTGGTTGATACTACAAGTAGTATCTACATATATAGTTGCTCAAATAGCATAATTTTGCACATGTTAAGGCACTTTATATTCTAGTTTTTAGTAATATGATCTTGTATTTTTGTAGCTAGTAGTCCTGTGGGTAGTTTTAAAGTCACTTGCATCTGTTTAAAACTCCAGCACAACAACTTGACAGGATGGAATTGTGTTGTTAAATAATAGGACAACACTGGGGCTTTGACACAAAGAAAGAACTCAACCTTTAAAAGCGATATAAGACAATACTGTTTACCAAAACAACTGTTCTACCTTCTTCATTTATTTCTTATTCTTTTGGTCATTACAGGAAATAATTTCCTGTGATACACTACTGAACTGAATTGTTTGAGACTAACAAAAGTCTTTCCCCTGCTCTCTGAAACAGTGAGGATATTTTGGTAAGAAGTAAGCCAGCAATTAATTTGCGTTCTCTAGCCCTCAAACATTTTGAGTGTGAAGACTGGTATCCACACATGGCCCATCAGATGATTCTGTGGTGCGATTTTGTGATGCAGTTTATCAGAATTAAGAATATGAAATGTGTCAGCCATGCTGAAACTTTTGAATCTTAAAGCCTAAATTGGTTTATTGTGGGTTAACACAGGGCTTCACACAGGACACAGCACCATGTGAAGTGGTGCAAATAAAATTAACTCAATCTCAGACAGAACCAGTATAGATTGAAACTTCCACCTCTTTCTTCATCTGATTTATTTTTGCTATTTCAGTTACTAAACTAAATGCTATAAAATATTGTCCTTTGCCTTCCTTTCTTTGTACAGGGTAGAATGAAATTCGGCATAGAGCCTTAAGAGCAATTATCCTGACAGCTCAACAAGGACACTAGCCTTTGTATAACAGCAAAGACATCAACAAATATTTTTATATAGCAGATAGATTAAGCTAATTGTTAGTATCTCCTACCATTTCTTTTTATACTTGTCATGGGTTAAATCAAGGAAAGATCTGTGACATGACAAGGCAGTTTAGGAAACCAATCAGTTATTGGCTAATACAACCAGATATCCTGGGCCCTGATGTGACATAACAGCTTGGGAGGGCAATCAGATTCTATCATATGACCAATTCAGAACCAATAATATCCCTTTCCATAGCCATATAAATACGTGCATAACCACTGAACTTTCTCTTTCTTCCTTGAGCCAACATCAGGAATTGGTGCTGGTTGTCTGTTGTCCTCTCCCATGTCTACTTGGTGAAAATCTACTCATTTTAACCTTCCAATTCTAGGCCCTTCTTTCCTGCCCCATATTCTTCTCTTTATCTTTTCCTCCTTCCTGACCTAATCCTCTGGGGCTAGCATAATTTTCACCCAAAATCCTTTTTTTTTTTCCTGTTCTTTTCTCCCTTGGCCATTAAGGGACAGGAAAGGGAGATAGAGGTTGCTTTTGTTTTCCTTATTGGCAGAGCACCTACTGTTTGCAGACTTGCACTAATTTTTGACCTCCATGTTCCTGGTAGCCCTGTTGGGCTTTGTTTTATTCTCTTTTTGCCTTACTGTTATTGTTGCTCTTTGTTATATTTTTCTTTACTATACATTTGTCCTTGGTTTTATTGTGTTTTGGAGATTCTGGGAGATATAAACCAGGAAAAGACTGCTTTGGGGATCCTTCTTATTGAGACTTATGTATGCTTTCAAAGCAGTTTCAATCAAATTTTCAACAAAGAAGTATGTACTGTATTGCTTAAAAGCATTTGCATGCTTAGTAATCTCATACTGAAACCTGTGGGACTTTGGCACTTGGATATCTCTGAAGATTTTGTCTTTGGAAGCTTATTAAGCAACTTTCAAGGGGTCCTGATATGAATACAGGTTGCGTTCCATTTCAGTGGGATTTGAACTTCCAAATCCATGCATTACTTCAAAAGCAAAACTGAGGAGACTTGGAAAACCTTGTTCTGTTTCACTGAAATGTAACTGATCTGGCTGAACTGTGTCACTGTTTCTGGTCCTTATACATTGACTTGATATTCTACCTGATGCTAATTAGTGGATAAAAAAAAAATTTGCAAAGATTTCTGGTTGCCTAGAGGTTAATGTTTAGAGAACTTTCTAACACACTAAGGCATATAACTCCCATTTATTGCTCAAACTACTTATTCGAGCTATCAAAAAGCCAAACATTTACATAGAATCATAGAATGCTAGGGGAAGTTGGAAGGGGCCTTTGGAGATCATGTAGTCCAACCCTCTTTGGAGGGCAAGTGTCCTAAAGGCCTTACCAGCACTTAGAACAGGGACACAATCATCTCTCTAGTCCTACTGGCAACAGTAATTGTGATGCAGACAAGGATGCTGTTGGCCGCCTTGGCCACCTGGGCATACTGCTGGCTCATGTTCAGCCAGTTAGCACCCTCAGGTTCTTTTCCACCAAGCAGCTCTCCAGCCATTCTTCCCCAAGCCTGTAGCATTGCATGGGGTTGTTTTGACCAAACAGTAGGACTTGGCAATTGTTCTTGTCAAACCACGTAAGATTTAGCTCAGCCCATCAATCCAACCTGTCCAGGTCCCTCTGCAGAGCAGAGGAGGTCCCTGCTCAAGCAGATAGATGCACCCACTCAATCTGATGTGATCTGCAAGCTTTTGAAGATATACTCAATCATCACATCCCAATCATTAGTAAGGGTGTTAAAATTGGCTCCAGTAATGAACCATGGGGAATACTGCTTGTGACCAGATGCCAACTCAGTTTGATGTATCTTTAGGGCTGTGTTTTCTACTCAAGTAGCAATGTCCTGCCACAATGCAGCAGCCCAAAGGGGCTGACTGCTGTGCTGCCACTTGTTCTTACCCCACTGCTGTAGCTATTCCTACAGGGAATTATCATCCTGGAGTCAGCACAAAGTTGCATTACAGGCTACTTTTCTTGTTCATCAATGGTTAGGGCTAGTTGGATGTCTTTGACCTCTGAAAACTCATTTGACTCACCTTCCCTTTCAGTGGCCTCAATAGCTTGTTGTGTAGGGGTCTGCACAGCAGCTTTCCACTTCCAGTGGTCCTACCACACAATAGCATACATCAGTAAACAAAACATAACACTGCTCATCCTCTGGTTACTCATTATACGGTGCTCAGGTGATATTCCAAAACCTCTGCCTTCTGGCCAGTCCATGAACTATTCCAGGATTCTAGATGGTTGGTTTTTCCCAGTCAAGCCCTCTGAGCAATCAGTGCTAGCTGCTTACTGCATGTAGTATTGGTTGCATGGTGTGTAGAGGTGGGTTTCCCTCTGAAACATCCAGTGTATTACAGGCAGTGGGGATGCTATGAAGAACAGTTCTTGTGTACCAGTCACTTTCTGAAGCAGTTCAAGCTCCTTCATATGTTACTAGTGTTTCTCAGTGGTGGTGTGAAGGGATTTTGACCCTTGAAATCCTTGGCTCCAAAACCCTAATAGTTGACTGTCTTGGGTTATGGAATTAAAAAAAAAAAAAAAACAAACAAAAAAAAACAAACCAAAACAAAAAATTGTATTCTATTTTCATCTATTGAAAGCAG
>VZRI01014244.1:0-26020 GCA_013397515.1 Upupa epops | reverse complement strand
CCCTGACTAACAGGGTGTCAGGTTGACTCTGTCAGGGTCCCTAGGACCTTCTTTTGTTTGTTTGTTTGTGTATACTATTGGTATTTTTAATATTCTTAGTAAAGAACTGTTATTCTTTTTTCCCAAATCTTTTTGCCTGAAAGCCCTTAAATTGCAAAATTATAATATTCTGGAGGGCGGGGGTTGACAGTCTCCATTCTAAGGGAGACTCCGGCTTTTCCTAACCAATACCTGTCTTCCAAAACCTAGACATTGACCTTGGGTTTATTCTGATGTTTTCTGCCAGACACTGAAGATGAGACAGGAACCCGTGCTCTCCAGTTGTATTGTACAGTACATTTGGCACTGGTAGTCCAGTCCAGGTAGCCTCAAGTGCTACAGCATAAGCTGCTCAAAGGCTTTTTGCTCAAGGCCCCCAACAAAAGGAATCTTCTTTTGTGTGACTTGGCAGAGAGGGCTTGGAAGCTGATATAGCCTGGAATATGCTTTCTCCAGAACCTCACCAGACTAGGAAAGTCAGTGCATCATTCTTGTTAGTTGTTGGAGTCATAATTACTGTCTTGGTGACTAGGTTCATTGACAAATGGTAGTATCCATCCTCCCTTCTTATACCAAATATCCCAATGTGCTGTGCAGATCTTGTTTTATTTTATGGCAAAACTGGACTTCAGAGTGTTCTCAATGGATCTTTTCCCTTTTTTACTGCCTTGCTGCCCCACACAAAGTTGTCATTGATGTATCAGTTCATGAAAGAGAACAAGGGAACAGCATATCAAAATCAGTTCACAGATGAAAGAAAGGGACTCTCAGTTTGAATTATATTGGCATCAGTGCATGACCATTTCATACCATATAATATCACCACAGATACAAAAGCAAGGGGAAAGAAGGAAAGGGGAGGGCATTCACTGGTGGTGTTCTGTCTTCCATAGCAACCACTATGCATATTGGGCCCTTCTTCCTAGAATGACAGCTAACAACATCTGCTGATGGAAAGTAAAGTATAATCTTTATTATTTGCCTTTGCTTCTGCACATGGTTTTTGCTTAATTTGCTTTATTAAACTGTAGTTGTCTTTACCCATTAGCCCCTCATGCTTTTTCTCCCCTCTCCATCTAAGAAGGGGAAGTGGTAGAGCAGCTTTGGTGAGCACCTGGCTCTCAACCAGGGCCCAACAACACCAATTGCTGAAAAATAAGTCAGTCTTACAAAAAAAAAAAAAAAAAAAAAAGTGAAAGGATGCTTGATTTTGAAATGCTTCAATGTATTAACATCTAAAAAAAAAATAATTGAATTGACATTTTGTGAGTTAGCTACAGAATTAGTACACATCACTGTCTAAAGACAATTTGCTGAAATACATACATATAGATATACATACATGTATCCATTACATACATACCTACCTAATTAAGTAACATCTTAATTATCTTGGTAGAAAAGTGAAGGCAACAACAGCAAGTCAGAGAATCCAGGGAACTCTGCAATAGAAAGTGCTTTTGCAAGAGAAAATCTGAAGAAGAATCTAACACTCAGCAAGTCTTGAATTCTTACATGATTTGCATATATATGACAATTTTAAGGTTTACTTTCTATAAATCAAATGAGTAAAAAATTATTTTTTTTCTGGCTGGAAGAATTTAATGTATAAATAAGGGAAAAATTCCTGAAAATTCTTCAAGAATGAAACTATTAAGCTCAGAATGCCTTGTATATGGCAACAGTGCTGAATGCATGCTGTTTCTTTCAATTTGTAGCAAGAAGCCCACTTGGGAGAGCTCTCAACAAGAACTACACTGTACCCCAGCCAGATACAAACTTGCTTTAGAAGTAACACTTCTGTTTTAACAGGAGGTTCTGATCTGATGTTTGAAGGAAATAATGCTTTACACCTACCTCTTGACTGTTTGGGAAGCAGAGGTGCAAAAGTTTCTTTACTGGCAGTAAAAGTTTTCCCTGCTCTGTCCTTCAAAGAATTAGGAAGGAATGAATTAAGCGAAAACTTCATTGTAATTGCTCAGGTGCTTTAAATTTTTCAAAGTGATGATCCCTACTTAATTTCTTCAACTATTATTTTTCACATAATTTGACATCATCACTCCTTTACTGCTAGGTATAAAACTACACTGATGTAAATCATCATTCTAGCACATGAATGAAGTATATTGATACTTTGGCAACCTTTTCAGAAAGGTCAGATCTGATCCATATGAAAGATGGAAGCCTTTTTTTAAGCCTAAGTGTTAGTTTTCTGAGAAGCAGCAATCCCAAAAATGTAATTTCTTTTTCCATTTTATTCTATTCTTATAAATATATAAACAGTAACTCTTATCCGCAGCACAGGAACAAATCAACAGCTTTTACTTTGAAACTGATCATGATAAAAGCAATTACATGATAGTGATGAAATTGGCAGCATTTGTCAAATGAGATGTAATGGATGGTCAAACAGCAACTATTTGCTGGAATTTTTTTGTCAATTTATAGTAACATTAAAATGTCAATATGTGAAAAGTGCAAGAGATTGAAGAAATCAGATTTAACACACTTTATGTGTGGTGTATCCTTGTAAAATCAAGTGGTGTCCTATAATCCCTAAATTTTAAAGGCTCAGAAAACTTCCTACTCCATATTATCTATAAATAACCCCCAAAATAATTTTGCTAGATAATACATAAAGCTAAGCTGTAGTTATTTGAGGGGTCAATTTTTGATGGAGGGTTTTGGGGGATTTTGTTCTGTTTTGTTAGAGTTTTTTGTTTTTTCTTCTTTTTAAATTTCTTTTTCCTCTTTAAACAGGAAATCTGAACATTTTTTCAGGTTTGTTTTAAATTTGAAGTTTGAAGACATTCTTAATTATCACTTCCCTATGGTAAAGTAAAAGCTTTATTCTAGATAGCACAGTTAACACTCTCTTGAAACATTATTTCCCATGTACTTAGCTAAGTAATGGAAAAAATAAGGGAAAAATGTCAGTATTTTGACTGAACCAGAAGAGAGATAGGTAGTCTTAATTAAGTTATGCTAACCTCTGGAAGAATTGTGAATTAAACAGTTTTGAGAGGAGTGCTACATTTTATCAAAATTATTTCCACTAAATACTGGAAGGAGATACATTATAAATGACATTCTGAAGTTATAACTGATGACAAGTAGTTTTAGATTTTGGAGGGGGCATTGCATATGTAACTATGTATTTTTTAGGGTTTTTTTTGCATTGCTGAAGAATTTTTGGTCATATTCCCTGTTTTCTTCTCCAATATATGTATGATATTACAAGACCTATCACATTCTTGCAGTGGCAAAAATTTCCTGAGAACATGCAATTTTGTAATACTAAGCATTTACCTGGATAGAAGTATTTTGGTATTTTTCAATATCTTGAAATGTTCTTAATCTAATTTTAGACCTTGTCATCAGAGCATGTATGTGTATTTTAACATAATTCAATTCAGACCTGAAATTTAGTGCTTTCTTGGCTTGAATTTCAAGCCTAACAGTTTGATACTCTATAGGGTACAAATTAGGCCCCTTAATACCATGGAAATGGAAACTTCCAAGATGTGAAAATTGCCACTGACAAATTCACAAACACCACCGGTGTTAAGAAAAGCAGATGGTATAATTACACTGAAGAGATCAGAGGAGCAAGAAAGAGAAAAACAAGGACACTGAGAAGAGTGGGAATTTTGGAGTCCCCTGGCTATGTTAATAAGAACAATTTCTTGTAACATTAAGATTTTATATTTTTTCAAACAGGTGTGTCCTAGATTTAGTGTAATTATTTCTCAAAGTCATCATTTGTTGTGCCTCATAATTTCAGTACATGTTCATAGAGTTTCTGTGGTGTGTATATTAAAAAGTTACCCATTCTGATTGAGAGACATCCTCTGGTAGAAGAACCAGTAGAAATGAGTCCATAGTCATGATACTTTGAGATTGAATGCCCAGGACATGTAAGTGAGAGTGAATAGAATTTCCAAGGAATGAGGAAATGGCAGATTCAAATTATAGTTCAGCAGTAAGATAACCCCTAGAGTACAACAGGACTGTGATTTCCAGAGCAACAGGCAGTGGCAAGAAGAGTGACTCAGAGACAGACATGGTCCCACAGGACTGGGAGTCACTGATGACTGATATTTACACTGTTTTGAAGACAGAGGCACTAATGGAGAGAAGGAAAATTTTATGTGGAAACTGAGTCAGAAGAGAGAGAAGCCAATGTCAAGTTGAATATCTTCAGGCTGTCACAAAGTTAAAAGTCAGAATTTTTCACTGAGCAGTTGGAAAGAGATTCTGCTTTGCATGATATGCTGCTCTCAAAATTAGCAGACTTCTAGCAGAAAAAAACCTAGCAATGATCATATGTATGCACATTAATATTGACTTGTGTAATAAATTGTGTAATGAGTATCTTGCTTTGGTATCTGAAAACTTATGGGTCAATAATGAATTTTAAAAGGAGTGTAGTAATAAAAGATTTAGAATTGGCAAGCTCCTGAACAGAGACATTTATCTATAGGTAGGATTGCCTTCCACAATATGATACCAATGGGTGTTTTTTGTTTTTTTTTTGTTTAAGTCATCCCTTCAAATGTGGGGATTGCTTTTGGTAGAGAAAGAAAACCAGAGTGATGGGTAAATAATTTATCAGGCACTTAATTTGGGAAACCTGAAATTGCACATCATACAAATGTGCCTGGAGGCTTAGAGGGTAGTCACCAAGGGAGTCCTGGGGAAGAGCTATATTGTATGGAAATAAAAGAGAGAAAGATTTGCAGTGAGTAACACTAAAGATATTCTCATTGTTCGACCAAACCAAAATTAACTAATTAATTCAGTTAATGTGCTAATGAGCTGAAACGAAACCAAAACAGGCGGTTTCAAAACCACTTATGAAGTTGCAGGCAAGACACAAAACCAGGCTCAATTTGAGGAAAAACAGCAGAACACATTTAATATAAAAAACCAGAACACCAAAACATACAGCTCAATCTCAATTTCTTGCATAAAAGGACCAAGCTCTGAAGTTCCACAGGTATGCCTAGCACAGAATGAAGGTTTTGTTGAGGACATAATAATACCAAGAATAATTTACATGGGAAATGTTACTCTATCTACATAATAAAAGTCAAAAAACCACACTTTTTTACTGATATTAGTTGTTAAAAAATTAATTTACTAATTGTAGAAAACACTTTAAGGTCCATTCTGCTATTTATGCAGGATAGTAACGCTTTGGATCAGTATTAACTGAAAATGCAAATAACAAGTTGCTCATTTTCTAGAAGTACTCATCATCCATTCAGAATATTTCTACAATGGAAAGAATTACATGAACATACTCCATGTAAGATGAAAAGATACTTTTAAATGAAGGAATCTTTAGGAGTTATTTGGTTTTTTTACCCAGTGACTGACTGGAGAAACAGATCAAACTACTGTTTTCAAATACATGGTTTTTTTTAGATTGTGCTCACAGACTGTCTACCAGATACATCTCAGTCCAGGTAATAAACTCCTCAGATGAATGGGATTTTTCCTGGCTTTATTTGAATGAAGAGTTACTTTACTAAGGATATACATGACATGTGAACCTCAAGTCAGAAAAATGTTCACATCCTAGCTCCTGTTCTGTTTAAATTGCTATGCACTTAAACCTGACTTTGGCATATACACCCCTCACTGGATGTTTCTCTAGAGCTACCTTGCATACAAATGTTACTTAAATACAATGCCTCAGACTCACATATCTCTATTTAGGGGCACTTAATTCCCAAGTTAAGTAATGTCATTTTTGAGATTTTTATAAGTCATTTGCTGCCACCCACTTTTAATCTGGGACAACAGGATTTTTTAGACATACCTGTACTCAGCCCCCTCTTCTCAAGTTGTCAAATAATTATTCAAGCAGTCAAAACTCTGAAAGTGTTATCAGAGTGTTTGCTTTCAAACTGTTGGCAGATAGTTCAAAAATGGTATACCCAGAATGATGCAAAACGTGACAATTTGTTGTGTATTCATAGACAAATCCCAGTAAATAAGATGCTGTAAGCAGTAATTAAAACAAACATATAGAAAGGGAATGTAATTTTCCCTTTTTCTCTTGTTCTCTTCTAGTGGCTTTGATAGATCTTAATCTATCATTGTAACATTAAGATTTTATATTTTTATGCTGCCTTACACTGTTGGCAGCATAGATAAAGACCTTTTCCTTTCAATCAGTATGCAGATGCTACAGTAGAACTACAATTCTGTGGACCTACAATTTTTTCAAATGTTTATAATGGGTTTGGTAGATCTTTGTCTGCTTGTATGCAAAGAACCAAAGATTGTAATGGTTATATAATGCTATTATGCTAAGATTCTTTTCTAGTTCTCCTATGCAATTCTTTCACACTGCAAGAAAGAGGAAGGCAGGGGGCAAAAAGTGACAGGCAGGGGGCAAAAATGCTCCAGCTAGATTAATGCATGTTAATTGTTAGTTGTGTAAATTAATCTTTTAAAATTTAGCAAACTTCTTATCTGTATTTTTGCAGCTTGCTTTATAAAATTACATTTAATGAGACTCAAATAAACAGTAAATTGTTATTTTAGAATGAACACTTGCATGCACACATTGCATATGACCACATTGATTTCTATAACTGCTAAGCTGTTGCTGGTAACCTCAAATAAACTCTGTAGAGTCTCCAACAAGCATAAGTAAAGGCATTTCAGATTAAATCCTAAGCCCAAGCAGTAATAGAAGTTTTGCTGTTGATTTTTAATGGGGCAAGGAGTTGTTCTAAGAATGCACTGCAGCTAAGTGAAACCTGAATTTGGTGTAGCTGTGCTATGTAAGCATGCCAAGTGGTGTGGAGATTTGTAAATTTGAAAAGAATTCTGAAAGAAAAAGAAATATATGACTGTAACATTAAAACAACTCAGAAAATTTAGAGTTCTTTCTAGCATTTTTTTCAAGTTATGAGACATCGGTAGGGAATAAGGAAAATAATGTTAAAGAAACTTAAGAATACGCCTTGATAGTCTTGTAATAACATCTTTTAAACAGATATATTTGTGACTGTCTAAAAGATGTAGTGATGTTTATGAAATCTAGATGAGATGTAGATTATGAGTAGACCTCTGAACCTATAGCTGTGCTGAGTGATAACAATAACATTACATTATTTGTAATACCACTGCATTCTATGTAAAAAACAATAGTCAAAGCCTTGTGATTCAGATGCAAACATCTCTATGACATGTTTCCATTTTTTCCTTGGGTATTAGCATGTCTACGTGATTAATAAAAAACATGATTTACCAGTTTGGGTACTTAGTCTACTAAAAAGAAACATAAACAACCTGGAGATATCAGGATGTATAATATTTCTGTTTTGCTTTCCTGAATATAATAAATCAGATGGAATATTACTGACACATGCCAAGGAATTGGTAGTGATAGCTGTGCTGGAGAACCATCTGCAAATTCTGCTTGTGCAAAAAAAATAGTAGGTAAAAAGGAAATGCAATGCTAAACTCTGCACATATTGGAGTTTATCAGGTCTGTGGCACTTAGATTTGTGATTCATAGGAACAGACTACAGATACTCTTTAGAAATTATCTCTCTGGCACTTAGGGTGGATGTCAGGTTACTGGCAATTTTTCTTTAAAATCAATTCCTGTTTGGTCTTATTATCTGTTGTTGCAAGTTACCTAAGGGGTTTCTTCTTTCTAAGAAACAAAAAGCCTTGAAATCAGCTTATTCATGAGGATGGCTAGGTATTGGAAGTAGAGATTGTGTTGTGTGTCTGCTTCTGTCTTTAACAGGAAGTTAGAATAATAAAATTGTAGAGTGGTTTGGATTGGACAGACCTTAAAGGTTATGTGCTTCCAACATGCCTGCCGCAGACAGGGTAACCTTCCACTAAATCAGGTCACTCAAAGCCCCATCCAACCTGGCAACAGAACTTCCAGGTATGTGGCATTCACATAGTTCCTGGCCAACCTGTTCCAGTGCCTCACCACACAAACACCATAAAGGATTTTTTCCTAATATATAATCTAAATATAAATGCTTTAATTTTAAAACCATTACCCCTAGTCCTATTCTACACAGCCTGATTGTCCTTCCCCAACTTTTCTGTAGGCCCCATTTAAATACTAGAACATATGTTGCTGTCTTCTCTTCTCTAGGCTAAGCAAGCCAAAATTTCTTAGTTTGTCTTTGTAGGAGAGGGTTTCCAACCATCTTTGGGACTCTTGCAACATGATTTTTCCATGGAGAGTGGATTGGCAATGTCATGTTCCAGCTCACTCAGAACCCTTTCCTATATCTCGTTAGATTTCACTGACTTGTGCACATTTAGGTTCTTTAGGCGATTTCAAACCTGATCTCTTCCAGTGGGTCTTACTTCATTCTCCTGGTCCATACTTCTACCTTCTGTGGCTTGGGCAGTGTGACTACTGCACTTGCAAGTGAAGACTAAGGCTAAAATATGTGGGTGAGAACCTGGTCCTTCTCCATGCTGGTTGTAGCTAGATCTTCTGGGGTGCGGTACAGTTTTTCCCATCTTCCTTTGTTCTATGTATTTGAAGAAACCTTTCTATTTCTCATATCCCTAGCATGTCTATTATTTCTCCCCTCATTGCACTTTCAGAACATATAGAACATATCCCTGTAATCTCCCCAGGATATGTAATCTGTATTCACTGCATATGCTTTTTGGTTTTAGTCTGGCTATAAGGACTTATCCAAGCTGACCTCCTGCCTCTCCAGCTCAACTTCTTGTATATTGAGGAAAGGAACAGCATTAGTGGTAAACAGTTTCTGCTGTTCCTTTCCTCTGGTCTGGCTCTCCATCAGCTGTGGTAAGAACACTTCAGTAGTTTCCTGGACAGCTTGCACTTTGCTGCACTGCTTCGCCAGCAGGTGCATCCTGTATCAAGATCAAAGCCTGTGAGTGTGATGCCTCCTGCAGTTGAAGAAGGAGCTCTTCCTCCACCTGTGTTTCTTGGTCAGGAGGTCTATAGTAGATACCAACTACAAAGTTTCCTTTGTTGCTTGGTCTCTAATTTTCAAAGACAGCTCGATGCAATCAGTCCCATTGTTGACATAGAGAGCAACACTCCTACCTTTCTTTCCTTAAGGTATTTTTCATGCAGCAGCTTTACAAATATTTCTTTGGTGTGTAGAAGCTATTAAAGATGGAGAGCTGGGACAGGTTGTTACTATTTTTGCCACCCTTCCCAGCATTACACTCTCCTGTCACAAGTAGCTGATTTTCCTATAGCTGCAATGATGCTGCTCTGGCTTGCTTGAAATAAATCTGATAGGATGGGAATGGACTTCAGAATCCACCAATAGGTTTGTTATTGCTTATCTAACATGATCTGTACTGCTTTCATCTTATTATTACAAAGCATTTGTTTATTTATTAATGTGATATGCTTACTTTCTATAGCCTTACAGATATAACAGTCTATATTTCCCTGTTCCTGCTCTTAGAATCATAGAATCATCAGGGATCGGAAGGGACCTCAAAAAAATCAGCCAGTCCAATCTCCCTGCCACAGCAGGACACCCAGACGAAACCACAAAACAGAACATTATGAATTGGAAGCAACATGGAAAGATCATCTAGTCCAATCCTTCCTGCCACAAGAGGATCACACAGACCAGGTCCAGGTGGTTACAAATGTTTCCAGATAAAGAGAATCCAAAAATCTCCTGGACAGCACCTATACAGATCCCTAAGAAAGCATATGCTTACTCTTTTTTCTGAGCACATCTAGAAAAATCATAGAATCATCAGGGATTGAAAGGGACCTTGAAAGATCATCTAGTCCAATTCCCCTGTGACAGCAAAACACCCTGACCAGGTCCACGTGGGTTTCAATTGTCTCCAGAAAAGGAGAATCCACAAATGCCCCAGGCAGCCCCATCCACTTGCCCCATCACCCTCACTGGGAACAAGTTATAGAATCAGTCAGGGTTGGAAGGGACCACAGGATCATCCAGTTCCAGACCCATGGGCAGGGACACCCCACCCCAGATCAGGCTGGCCACAGCCTCAGCCAGCCTGGCCTTAAACACCTCCAGGGATGGGGCCCCAAACACCTCCGTGGGACACCCATTCGAGGCTCTCACCACTCTCACAGTGAAGAACTTCCTCCTCACATCAAGCTTAAATCTACCCATCTCCAGCTTTGCTCCATTCCCCCTAGCCACGTTGCTACCTGAGATCCTAAAAAGCTCCTCCCCAGTTTTTTTGTAGCCCCCTTCATATACTGGAAGGCCACAATAAGGTCACCTTGGAGCCTTCTCTTCTGCAGACTGAACAGCCCCAAGTCCCTCAGTCTGGTGTCATAGGAGAGGGGCTCCAGCCCTCTGATCATTCTCATGGATGCTTGTGTTACATGTGCTGCAAAACCATATAACAATAATGGTACTGATATGCCATGAAATATGAAAGTTCTCAAGCATAATCTTCTAACTGGAGAAAGTATCAATGTAAGAAAAGATGTGTCTAATCACTAATCTGAAAACGACAGCATTGTCTGTGTGACTGGTCAGTTGTGACAAATATTGATGATTTCTTATTTCCCATTGTATCTCACCTCATGATCAAGTCTTATTACCAAGAAATAACAAGATGTAAGTATTGGAACCTGAACACACTTCAGTACTAAAGTGCAATATTTCAAGTGTAGGGTGGTACAGCATGATTCTTTTTCCACAAAACTTAAGTTTCAACGATATTGAAACTCTCCTAAGGTATCAAATGGGAAATTACATAACAAAAGAAATAATAAATATGAGAAAAAATTAATATATGGTGCTTCTACTTATGTCAACAGTAGGGGACAGCTGGTTAAAAAAACACTAGGAATAATACCTGGCTATCTGAAAGATTTGCCAACATCATACTGAAGAAATATGTGAAAGGCATCTTAGACACCTGCTTTTCTGGGCTGTTTATCTGCTATTATGCTTATACCTATATGCATAAACCTATTGCTAACAAGAATTATGTTAAGAGATAACTTTGTCAATACAGATTCAGAAAATACCTGATGCACACCAAAAAAACCCTCTAATAAAGCAATGGTCTTCACATAATTGAAATTACAAACTAATTTGAGTAGAAGCAATGAATACACTTATCTGAACAAGAGATGCACTGGACAGTATCAGAAAAGCAGTTTTCTATTAGATCTAATTTATCAGTTTTAGTTGCCAGGAGAAGTGACAATATAAATATATAGTCACATAAAAGACAAGCTGATGAATATTTATTTCACAAGCTGCACATATGAAAATAAATCATGTGCACTTTTATTTTGTTTTTGAGGTAGTTCAACCATGATGGAAATGTTTAAAGAAACCCAAACCTATTTTTCCAAATTACTAAGGTAGTAATGTGCAGTAAAGCAGAATATTTATTATTTTACAAATCATAAATATTTGATATAATTTCATATGCAAAAGGTGATGAAGTCAATTAATTCAGTCCTAGAAGAAACTTAAGGTATGTTGTTTTCTTCCAGAAAATTCCCAACTACATCAAATTTGAAACTGCAGTTTTATTTCAAATAAAATTGAGGACTATAAATGTGTTGTTTTTGGAAGAGGATTAACACAATCCCAAGAGAGATAAATGTGCCTGTCAAATGCAGATAAAGATTCTGCATCTGCAATCTGTTTAACTGGACTTAAATTACTTTGGAAAATTCAAATATAATTATAGTGAGGCTTTGTGGAGTCCCAGTTCTTACAGTAAAAGAGAGAAGCCAGGCGAGTTGTCTTTTTAATGTGTTCATCATCAGTTTTTTTCTAAAGGTGAAAAATCTTCCATTTGAAGCATTAAGGAAAGAAAAGGAAAGAAAAATACAGTGATCATCGTTCTTGCAGAATGATTCCACAGTCCTAAATTAATTCCATCAGATACCTGCTTGAAGCCTGTCCTGGTATTGGTTGGTTTTGTCTTCAAATATTTTAACAGGAATCCTGTTCCAACAATATGGAAAGATAACAAAAAATAACAGAGTCAAGTAAGCTACTTATTTTTCTAATGTCTTTCATTGTTTTCACTTAACTGACTGATTCTATGATTCTATGATTTTGTAGTTTCTTTTTTGCCATATAATATGTGGGTATTTTTAGTGTAATTTCTAGCCTCTGCTGGAAACTCTCAAATTTCCTTCTTTATTTCCTATTTCAGGAAATTTCCTTGTCCCCAAGGAAATATGCTTGCTTTAGTAGCAATGTCATCTTGAATTTACCTTGGCATGGCATAGTGGCATTAGCTAAAAGAGTAGGACAGAAAAAACAGTGATAAATAAATGAAAACAGCAAGAAGGACCTAAATCAAAGAAACACAAAACATTCTCTTTCAAATTGCATTATTTTTTTTATCTCTGATAAAATTGAAAAAAGTTAACATGAAGTAGGATGAAAGGAAAAGGTAAAAGAATGTAAAAAGGCATTTATAGTAAAGTAATACCTCTAGCTGAAGTTGCTGCAGAACAGATAATGACTTCAGTAAGCTAAGCAGTATGAACATATATGACATTGGTAGCACTTACTCTTTTTCTAAAGAAATTCACTGTATATCCTTCCCTCAGTGACATGTGACTTTGCAGAAGTGATCTGAAAGGCATGCAAATTTTTTACTCAGCCTGTCATGTGGTTCATGTTTTGAGCTTTGTTTGTAGTGTAGACCTTTTTGGGATTTCTGGAAATTTGTAGATTCCAGAAAACAACACAAGGAATCTCTTCTTTTTCAAGCATGTAGCCATTGCATCAGCCTAACTGGGACTGTTTCCTATTATATTTCAGTATAGTTGACATGAATGAACAGGAATTTCATTTTGTTAGAGGATGTAAAAAAGTTTTGCCTAACAGTTGCATATGTAAATTTTTGGTAAAGATCCCTTTCTGCGTCAACATGTACAATACACTGCTGCTTCACAGTGGTCTCATAAAAAAAAAAAAAAAAAAAAAAAAAAAAAAAAAAAAAAAAAAGGTGTCTTTACAGTTGTTACTTTTCTGCACTTTTGATGACACCACAAGAAAACCAATGTATAGGTTAGACATAACAGGAAATAGAACAAAACACATAGCTTTGAGTACTGGCCACAGGCAAGAAAGGTTAAACATTCACTGATTCCCTACAACAGCTGTAAAAAGAATTGTCCTGTAGAAAGAGTTGTCAACTGTTTCTGAGTAAGCAGCCACTCATCAGTTGATTCATGTCTGAGATCTCCTGTTGGTATCCCGCAGGGAGACTGCTTTGGCTGCTCCCATTCCAGGATACTTGGGAGACTGATATGATCCGTGCTCCTTTGTGTGAATGTCTCCTTTCTTTCAAATACTTTCTAAATATAGAGAAACAACATTGGTTGGGAAGGAAGAAAGAGCAAAGAGTAATATATTCTCCATTTCTTTGCTAGAAGAAGGTGTCTGTGGTCACACATTTGTGTATTAGACATATTTGTCTCTCTGGCATTTCAAAATGTGTGCATTAGACATATTTGTCCCTCTGGCTGTTCAATTAGTAAACATGAACAAATGAACAATATACAGATATAAACCACTGCAAACCAAGATTCAGTCCACAAGCAAAGTGTAGACAAATTGCAAGCCAATTCTTGAATTTAGCAGTTTTTTCTCTGTCCAGAAATGAGTATAATAAGTGGGAAGTATAATAAGTGGGAAGTAATAGATCTTTCCTGAATCTGTATGCACAGGCTACAAATCTTTCATGATTCTATCTTTTTTTTTCTCTGTAAGAGAGACATTTGCCAAATATGCTTGGAGCATCTTTTTTGCTAGATGAGGCTGAGAGCTGGGTCTGTTTAGCCTGGAGAGGAGGAGAATGATCCAGGATCTGACCAATGCTTATAATTATCTAAAGGGTGAATATTAGTAGCATGGGACCAGACTCTTCTAGGTGGTGCCCAGTGACAGGACAAGGGACAATGGGCACAAACTGGAACATAACAGGTTCCATCTAAACATAAGGAAATACTGTTTTACAGTGAAGACAACAGCATTGGAAGGGACTGCTGGGAGACTTTGTGGATTCTCCTTCTCTGAAAACCTAAAATATCCACTTGGATGTGTTCCCATGCAATCTCCTCTAGGAGATCCTGCTTTAGCAGGCCTGGATTAGATGGACTTCAGAATTCTCTTCCAAGCCCCACCATTCTGTGTTTCTATGGCTGTGTGCTGCGGTTTAATATGTGGTGGCAGAAGAGATGCATCAGCTTCTGAGCTATACTTGGACTTTTGAATTTGTGGCACCATGTTTCAGAGAACTATGAATGGGGAATACAGACAATTTAATCTGAAATAATTAAGAAAAAAACTTCTGTTCATAGGACTGATAAGGCTCACTTGCAGTCTGTTTGCAGACCTTTGTAATACAATGCACACCTCTTTATCATTTATGTCCATATCTGTCTATATGTGCTCCTATGAAAGGCCTTTTTTTCTGTTGTCTTTTGGAACAGGTTAGTCACAAGACTGTTGAAATCAGACTCAGATCACAGTTGCAACAATATACCTTTTTGCTCTCTTTCAATATACTCCTAAGCAATAGAAGAAATCTTGTTTTGATTTATGTCCAAAAAAACTCTATATGTTATTTTGTATAGATTTGTATAGATTTTGCACCATCTCAATATTTTAACAGTTGCTTACAACTGTTTCAAGATTTAAAGGAATCCAGAACAGAATGTGTTTATTTGTGGCAATCTACACTGTTTATTATGGAAGGTACATATTATGGAAGAACTCCAGATCATACTAGATGCTTTGTAACAGCCTTGTTTCCTAGTCCCTATCTGTTCTGTTCCAATTCATTAAAATCTGTGCACTTCTAATGCTGAATATTTCTACTAATAATTAAGCTATCAAGCCACACATGCAATATTAGATTTTTCTGTCTCTCCTTTTACAGGCTGGAAATAGCTGGGAAATCAAAGATATGTATGGTAGTCTTATTTTTAGCCTACTGTACATGAATCCAGTAATTCAAGTCTAACATAATGGATTAAAATGTAAGACTGCATGAAACAGGTTTGAAAATATGTTCAGAAAGAGATATGACACTGTGCTACTGGATTACAACAAATCTGTACACAATACACCTTCTAAATTCAGTTGGCTACTTCAGGTGTCTACATGTATTGTTAATGTGCCACAAAAAATGAAAATTGTGACATCAGTAAATGCAAAGAGTAAAAATTAATCTCACTTTATATGCATTTACAGTGTATTCTCATTTTAGAAAAAGGTAATTTTCTCACACACACACATTTTAGACCTAGGAAATAGAGATTTATTTTTTTTAAATCTGATTCTATCAGTAATGCATGTTCTATTTGTCACATTAATTTCCCATTAGCTTAAAAAAACCAAACCACATTGTTCTCTTCATCTCAGCAGAAATATGCCTATAGGACTGCCTCGGTTTAGGAAGACAGGTACCAAATTCTTTCAATTTAAAGGCCTTCCACCAGCTGGGCCTAATGAGGCTACCATAGGGGAAATGTACTCCCTCAGCATATCTCTGAAGGCTAGACAGAACAGGCCTACCAGCAACACCAGCCACTGTGCAATGTCATTAGCGTTCAGAGATTTGAACCCTTCAAAAAGTGGGGTAGACCCAAAGAACTGGGTGAAGGGTTGGAAAGGAATCTCCCCCGTTGTCATGTCACAGTAAGTACCGTTGTTAAAGTAACCCCAAAAACACATTGCTAGTGTATGAGAGCTCAGAATCCATGAACATGCCTTCCAAATGAAATTAACAATCCACGAAATCCTCACCGTATCAACCCAGGAAATGAAGTGGAGCGTAGCCACAATGGCCTTAGTTATAGGCCCCATGTTTAGATAAGGGCTCGCAAACGGCAGCGATACAGAGATAATCACATGCCACACAAACAGAGGAAAACTGGACCACATGATGGAAGCCTCTGGGACGCAACCCCTAAAACAACCAAGAACTTAGGTCCCACAAGAACTGTTGCTCCTTTTTCCTCTCAANAGAGAGAGAGAGAGACGGCAGTCGCAACAGCAGCTCTGTTCGGTGCGGAAGCCAGTAGAAACTCCGGGGGCAGGAGGCGGAAAGGTCTCGGAGAGAAGCTGGATGCCATGGAAGCAGCAGGGCAGCAGTGGAGAGCAGCACCAAAAAAACACGCGAAAGGCGGCTTCAGCTGGGTATCGCAGGGTCCGGGGACGGGAAACTCCCGCAGAGAGCAAACGAGCCCCAGTCCAGCCCAAGACCCAGCCGAGAACGAGCCTCCCGAGAGTGAGCCCCCCTCCTTTTTCTGAGTCAATGTTCGTGCCGCTCGGCACAGGCACGGTCAGTTTCCTCCCCACTGGGTGAAGCGTCTCACAATGGGATGAGATGGGTCTTGATGGCCCATCAGCAGAGACACTTAAGAAAAAATATCGTCCCACCTGGTTTTAACAATTGAGTCGGTACCGAGGCATTCACTTCCTCATCCCCTATACAGCTTCTCAACTGCTTCCAACAGATGAAAATAGAATACAAACTTATTGATTTCATAACCCAAGACAAGGACTGCACGTTTGTGCTAGGTCATTCTGTTTGGTACCTTCTAAATACTGTCACACCCCAAGCACTCATCCATTACTAGAGATAACACTTGCAAAGGTCCTATTGATCAGAATATATTTTAATAAAATCTGAGACTACCCAGAATGTAATATAACATGTTCATTCTAGTTAAAAGTTTTTGAGTGGACTCCATATGTATGTACAAGTTTGCACTTAATGAACAATATAGTGTATATGATTTTATTTCCTGGCATGATGTCAAAGCTAGCAGCAAATGTATCCACTGTTCTCTCCATAACCCCTCAGAAAACATGTATGTCTCCAAAATCATGTTTTTTTTCCCAGTATGAAAAGGTAATATAACATAAATATGGTCAAAATTTAAGCACTTTCTGATTTTTCCTTCTATAATTTTATAAGGCTTACCTCTGAAGAATACTGCTGTCTTTGGAAAAACTTCAAATTATTCTTCTATCTGACATTTCTCCTTTTCAGTTTTCATTAAAATTTTATGTTAGCCATATAATGAACATTATAGTTCATTACATTAGTTGTTTTTCCTTGTTTTTGTTTTTGATTGTTTCACTGACTCTGTTTTTTTTCAAGTTCATTGGATTTGCCTGTGTACAGGATGGCAGGGAGAAAAAGTTAGTGTACAGGATGGTAGGGAGGAAACGTTAATGTACAGCTTACTCTGACCTTTGAAGCTTTCTCTAGTATGGAACTTATTATATAGACAGAGCAGCTAGCATCTTCCTCCAGAAAAACACTGTCTGTAAGTGACTAAACTTTGAATAAAAATACCAGTTTCCTAGAAACTCCCCATCTGCTTCTGAAAAGTAATGTATATAATTCTCCATAAGCTTTTTTTTTAATGAAATCAGATGGTCTCTTTGAAGACAATTTTGTTTTGGCCACCTGTCCCATACAGCTTAATGATGAAAAAGCTAAATGTATTTTGCTCATAAAACCATATCCAATTGTACATTTTTCCAGTGTGTCTTTTGGTATTTTGAGGCATTAATAAACACTGTAAAAGTGTATCAACTTTCCGGTTTTCTGTGGTTCTGTTATACTAACATTAAAATAGTGGTTTTAAATAAACCAAAAAATACCTGATCAAATGTCAGAAGTTTTGCTCTTAACATTGGGTAAAATTACTGAACAATTTATTTTTAACTTCAGCAAAAGCTGCTTCAGATAGAAGGAAAAAGCTCCATCAGCATATGGGAATTTTCTTCTGCCAGAAAAAAAAACAAATAAAGAAGCTGATACCACAATGTTCTCAGTTAAGTATCATTCTGGTACAGAAGCATGTAGACAAAACTATTTCCAAAGTCATATTAATACTGTCGTGGGTACCCAGTAACTAGCTACATATACATACAATTGACAAAAACCTCATTGTCACAGCTGATGCTCACTGTGGGGTTAACATATTGAAACCATGTTGCCTCTGTCTTCACCTCATGTGACAAGGGCCAGGGAGCTGACTCTGCCACTGAGAGACTAAAAGGAGTTTAAATGAGTGGGAGGCAGAGGTCCTAATGTGGGCTTCTGAAGGTTCCCACTGCTTGGCCAGAAGTTTTGTGCTGAAAAGAGCAGACAGGACTGATGTATTAAGCCTTTGGCAAACAGAAAGAGACTGGGGCTCTGAAGCGTCTGTTCCTGCACCTGAGATGCTGCTGCAGCTTCAGAGATTGTGGATAGGATCTGCTGGCCATAGCTGCATCGTAAAGAACTCCCAATATGAGAGGAGTTAGAAGCAAGTCTGAGACATACAGGGGAAGTTGGCCTCTGAAAAAGGACCAGCAAAGGGACAAGGGACTTTTCCACAAGCATCACAATATAAGAGGTCCTGTCTTGGTACAGTTTCTGTTCTACTTCAATTTTTTTTATTTTTTTTTTGTTCTTTTACTTATTTGGGGATTTTTCCTTTGCTTCTTGGTTGTGGGTTCAATAAATACTTTTTTTTAAACAAGGTTGCTTCATTGACAGTTGAATTCTCAGGGAGAGCTGGTTGGTGTGCTTAGATTGCAGACACCAACTCAGAACTGATCTAGACCTTCATTTGAACCCAGGACATGTCTAACCCAAATCACCCTTCTTCAAGTTTGTAATGTGATTGTTTTCCCCAATTCGAGTCTGTTATTTGCCCATGATCACAAAGGGTCAGTGAGCATTCAAAACCTCTCTACAGTTACGGAGAGTCTGTCTTAGGACTGACCACTCATAGCCAGCTGCTGATGCCATGGATTAGTTAAGTTCTAGATCAGTTCATTTCTGCTTCTTCCTATCAAAGGTCACACTAAAACAAGACCAGAAATGCCTTCTATAGCCTGTATGCTAGCTGCATCCTGTAGTACAAGCTTGACATACTAATAGACTTTCAAAAGGATTGTGATTGCACCTTTCCTTTTTAAATGTGAAAATAGTGTTTTTCCAGTGAAAGACATGCAGCCTTAGTGCTATGCTTTGGAAGAGAGTTCTAATCTCTGGTCGTGGATTCTTGGATGGCCTTTCCTATTGTCACAGGTTAGACACCCAGACAATATTTTGACAAGAACTTTTAGCTAAGTGTCAGACACAATGGGATGCACCAGTTGTGTATCTGCAGGCAATAAAAAGGTTACTCAATCTGGGAGAAGAAGGCAACAAGACATGTTAATTCATTCACCCCACCACATATCAGAAAGAGGGCCTCCCCCCTCCCCCCCAAAAAATATAGACACAGACATACAGAGCTTTGTACAATGCTCCAACAATAAACTGAGGTAAAATGTCCACAACATTTTCAAAAACTGCAGTGTCTTCTATTTCCCAGAATTTCAGCACCTGAAGATATTTTAAGCATCAATCTAGACCTTCATAAATTTCCGAAGTTTGAAATTCTGACAGTATCTTTGAGCAAACAAGGATAAATGGTAGACCACTGCAGTCCCTCCACTATAAATTTTATCTCAGCAACAAAAGCAGTGCAGACCTGACAATACACCAAGATAGAGATGGCAGAAATTGCTGACGATGGGGAGGAAAGGGGGAAGTGGGAGGGCAGCAACTTCTCTTTTGAAACTTTTCAACCCCAAGCTCTAAACTTTTCAGCAGTAAACACACAAACACACAGATTCTGCTCAGTTTTTAAAGCATAATACCTATGCAGCATGAACCACCACTGAACCACCACTGCTGTACTCCTTCTCAGGCAGCTTTCTAGGTAATGAAGTTTGAACATTCATCTTGTGTCTTGCCAACAGAATTCTAGATGCAACATGTAAAGCAAATAGGAAGCAACTCAGAGAGCATAAACTAGCTTTTACAACTGCTTTTGCCAGCTGAGAATCTATCCCAGGGCAATTAAAATCCTGCTGTGCCTTCCAATACATAGGACATATTTTTCCAAATGACTATTTGGTTATTTGATCATATCCACTAATAAAATCCAAATAATTGGCAAAGTTTTGAGGCAATGAACATCTATGAAGTATAGGATATATTAGGAATGATCACACTTAGTTGTAGGTTTACTTGCTGATTTGATATAAGGCCTTTTGGGTAAAAAAACTGCTTAAAGCCCATCATTCTTTGAAGTAAAAAACCACTTAATACTACTCAGGGTCTTTAGATTCCAAACAAAACCCTGTAACTCTCTCCATGCACATCAGTACATTTATAAAGACAAAATGGATTCTTATGATGAAATTACTTTTTGATTTGTATGTATCAAAGTAATATACCCCCTCTGCTGATTTTATACCTCCTTCATGCTATGTAACTTCCCAGTTAACAACAGTTTTGACAACTAACAAATCAATCTGAAGACCACAAAGAGGAGGTAGCAAAAAAATAGTATTTATATTAATTTCAGGAAAGCTACAGTAAAAAAGTCTGACACAAGGCAGAGAATGCACAGTAACATAATCCGGTTTTTGAACAAGAAAATGCTAAATGCTAACCTGCATCTTAAAAATTCATCTCACAGTAACATACAGCAAGTACTATTAGAACATACTGAAAAAAGTAGCATTTTTAAAGAAAAAAACCCAATTACATCAAGAGTATTTCAAGATACATGGGTGGTTTTACTCAGTATACAAAACTGGGCTGCAAGAATATGCTAAATAGGACTATCAGACTGAAGGATTTAATTTCTGCTTTATATTTATCTCACAATTGTACTTGGCATGTTTTTCTTATTTTTTTTTAGGTATTTAGTTGCTGTGCTAGAATTTTCTTTTTCTGTCATTGCTTTGTTATTAAAAATGTATTTATCGTATTTCTCTAGAATAAATAGCATTTGTAAGGCAAAGTAGCTTCTAAAGCAGTGTCTTGCATTAGAATATGTTGTACTGATTTGGGTTTCCAAGGGTCAACAAAGCAGAAAAGGTCAAGGGTCAACCCACAACACTGAGGAATTGCAATTGTTTTCTGTTGTGGCCAAGGATACAGAGGAAGCCTAGAAGTTTTCTTTAAACTCCTTATAGTGAGACTATTGTTAAATACTCTCTTGCAATACATAATTATAGTTGGTTCCAGTTTCTGCCACTATTCCATTGTCTTTTTTATTACCAAACTGAATTTTCTTTTGTCACTTCATTATCATGATCAATGTTATACCTTAGGGTTAAGATGGGATATTGATGAAACAGGTTTTGGGCACTGCATCATGCCTGCAAGAACAGCTCTGACCCTAATGGCACTTCGTAGTGTTACTAGAGTAGCAGTTGGTAAAACTTTCATCCAATATATTTGAATTTATTTGTTGAGAGCTTTCACAAAAATGTTAGTTTTCCAGTGTGATTGCAGTAATTATGAGGACAGTTGTGATTCTATAATGACAAAGGTATGGCAGTTGAATTCTTCAGGCTGTTTGTTTTGTTAAAATGTGTTACTAGTGTCATATATTGTTATAACAAAAAAGAGCAATACTTATAGAATCATAGAATTATTAGGGATCAGAAGGGACCTCGAAAGATCACCCAGTCCAATCCCACAGCCACAGCAGGATCACCCAGACCAAGTCCAGGCGGGTTTCAAATGTCCCCAGGTGGGTTTCAAATGTCCACAAGTCTCCAGGCAACCCCATCCAGTGCTCCATCACCCTCACAGTGAAGAAGCTGTAAAATCAGTCAGGGATGTAAGGGATCACAGGATCATCCAGTTCCAACCCTGCTGCCATGGGCAGGGACACCCCACCCCAGATCAGGCTGGCCAGAGTCTCATCCAGCCTGGCCTTAAACACCTCCAGGGATGGGGCCCCAAACACCTCCCTGGGACACCCATTCCAGGCTCTCACCACTCTCATGGTGAAGAANCCCAACCATCTCCCTGGGCAACCCATTCCAGGCTCTCACCACTCTCATGGTGAAGAACTTCCTTCTCACATCAAGTCTAAATCTACCCATCTCCAGCTTTGCTCCATTCCTCCTAGTCCTGTTGTTACCTGAGATCCTAAAAAGCCCCTCCCCAGCTTTTCTGTAGCCCCCTTCATATACTGGAAGGCCACAATAAGGTCACCTCAGAGCTTCCTCTTCTGCAGACTCAACAGCTTCAGTCTGGCTTCATAGGAGAGGTGCTCCAGCCCTCTGATCATCCTCGTGTCCCTCCTCTGGACTTGCTCCAGCATGTCTATCATGTCACCAGAGTTGAGTAGAGGGTGAGAATCACCTCCCTCTACCTGCTGGCCACACTTCTGATGCAGCCCAGGATCTAGTTTGCCTTCTGGGCCACAAGTGCACACACTGCTAGCTCATGCTGAACTTTTTGTCCACAAGCACCCCCAAGTCCCTCTCCTCAGGGATACTCTCCAGCCAGTCACTGCCCATCCTGTGTCTGTGCTTGGTATTGCCTCAACAAAGATGTAGGCCCTTACACTTGGTCTTGTTAAGCCTCATGAGATTGGCTTGTGCTCACCTCTTTAGCCTGTCCAGGTCCTTCTGGGTGGCATCCTTACCCTCCAGCATGTCTTGTGCACCACACAGCTTGGTGTCGTCAGTAAACATGCCTCTGTCCATGTCACTGACAAAAGATGTTGAACAAGAGTGGTCCCAGGACTGATCCCTGAAGGACTCGTCACTGGCCTCCACTTGGACATGGACCCATTGACAGCCACTCTCTGGGTGCAGTCATCAAGCCTGTTCTATACTCATCTAGTGGTTCAGCTATCAAACCCATGTTCCATCAGGTTGGAGACCAGAATGTGGTGCAGGACAGTGCCAAAGGCTTTGCTCAGTTCCAGGTAAAATACATCAGTCACTTGCCCCTCATCCACTAACATAGTGACCCTTTCATAGAAGGCCACCAGGTTTGTCAGGCAGGATTTGCCCTTGGTAAGGCCATGCTGATTTTACCCAATCTCTTGTTCACTATTCTCCTGTCTCAGTAGTGCCTGCAGGAGGATCTGCTCCATGATCTTACCTGGCACAGAAGTGAGACTGACTGGCTTGTAATTCCCTGGCTCCTCCTTCCTACCTTTTCTGAAAATACGAATTATGTTTCCCCTTTTCCAGTCAGTGGTGACTTCACCAGACTGCCATGAGTTCTGGAATATAATAGAGAGGGGTTTAGCAACCTCATCTGCCAGTTCTCTCAGTACCTGTATCCCGTCACGTCCCATGGACCTGAACACTTTCCTGATCTTCACTTGCAGTGGACTGTTCTTCCTTCCAGTCCCTGCCGTTGTCTTCCATGACTCCAGGAGTGTGGCTGGAGGCCTTTGCAGTGAAAACTGAAGTAAAGAAGTCATTGAGAACCTCAGCCTTTTCCATGTCACCTGTGACCACATCACCTGTTTCTTTTCTGAGTGGGCCCACAATTTCCATAGACTTCTTTTTACCTTTAATATACCTGTAGAAATTCTTGGTGTTCTCTTTGACCTCCCTGGCTAGGTTCAATTCAAACTATGCCTTGGCTTTCCCAACCAAATCTCTAGCTGTCCAGGCAGCTTCCTTATATCACTCCCCATTCTACCTGTCATCCTGTGCATTCCTTGTAGAGTTTCTTTTTGTGTGACACAATGTCCAGGAGCTCCTTGCTCAGCCAGGCAGGCCTCCTAGCATTCTTCCCTGCTTTCCTCTTTGTTGGTATACATTGCTCCTGAACAGAATATAAATCCTGGACTTGAAGATAAATTCTGTTCACTAAGGCAGTGTTTTAAAAAGACACAATAAAACATAAGTACAGTTATTTGTGTTTCACAGAGACTCAAACAAAGCAAGTGATTAGACAAAAATATTCAAAGAAGTCCACAGGACCTCCATAAGCTTGAGTTATTGAACTGGAAAGCTGGGGTGCAAAAGAAGTACCCACTGCTTTCCCAATGGCAGTTCAGGGTGGTGAGATGGGGGCAGGCACATGACACTATTCCTTGCTCTTTACAGTTCCAGCTCTGTTCTTAAATTCTTTGGGCTACCACTTCATCTTGTCCCCTTGAAATAACCTTTCAGAACTCTTTCATGAGCACATTTTCCCTGCCACACAAGGGTTACAAAATATGGCAACATCAATCTGAACAGAAATCATATTTTTTTTAATTAGAAAAACATTTACTGGTCAATGTTTCAGTTCCAAACTTATTACTGGTAACAATCCCAACAGTACAGAATTGCTTCCAGCAATTAGAAGTGGAATGCATGCTGGAGATCTAAGGAAGCCTGCAAATTCTGATGGGCAGACTTTAAGATTTACAAATTATGATTGCTACCACCTCAGTGACCAAGGGCCAGTTCACTCTAATAGAGACCACTAGATATATAACTTTCAGACTTGGCAGAGTGCTTTGGAATTTTTCTGTTTTCTACCATCATTCCTAAAGTACCAATTTTAACATAATCTCTAAAGAGATTATTGGCCTGCATTGCCTCATTAAATATACCCAGCTGTTGGTCTCTGCAAATAATTTCTCTTTGGTTGGTACTAAAAACTAAATTTACCTGGAACAATAAATGACGATCTCTAAAGGAATTTTTATTAAATCGAATTTGCAACTCAACTGAAACAGTAACTAACTCTATTTAAAGTGATGTAAAGAACCACCCACATCTTTTGTGATATATGCTCTCCTAGATGACCTATAACAGGCTTTGCTGCATCATAGAGCAGTTTTGCAAAGACAGTGCAGGCCTAAACAAGGGTTGAGTTTTGTTAATAATTTTTTTCTGCCAGCTATCAGAGCAGCAATTACGGATACATTTATGAAATTTTCTTTGAGAATTTAAATGATGTCAGTGACAAAAGTTTAAAAAAGTATTCACAAATAAGAATCTATCAGAATTTCAGTTATTCAGCCATGAATGAAGAAATTAAACACCAAATATTTCTTAGTCAACCTGTGAGATAATTTTGATAAGCACGCAATTTTGCAGAACTTTCATGATCTGTCTACACTAGAGTTTCTGTGGCTTCCAAATGAAAGTGAAACATCAGTGTGCAGTTTTGCTGAAAATTTGTTGGAATTAAATGATCACCATAATGGTTTTAAATCTAACTCTCCAAATGACAGGTACTGACTGAAACCTACAAAGCTGTTTTGACATTGCAATGATTTATATTTTATTAAGTATTAAATAACTTTCTAACTAATTGTATCTTTTCCTTCTGGTTATTTACAAGTCTGACTGTGTGAGTCAAGAGTATAACAAATACATACTAGGCTTAGAATTTAATTTTGACAGAATTTAGCAAGTGTTTTTTCTGGAAGAAGTGAGGTTATTTGAAATTACACTTCACAAAATCCTTTGCCAAACTCTTGTAACTCCTTGTAAAGAAGACACAAATTTGGCCTGTCATTTTGATACAGAAAGACACCTTCAATGGTTTTATGGATGCATGCAAATGATATTATGACGGTTGACACTGAAATCCACTTGGATTAATGAGAGATTCACATTGAAAATACAAAAATTTGAGGTTCCTTTGCAGGACTGGCACAGACGCAACATAGTACAGAAATGCTACAGGGCTTAGAAAACCTGAGGAAACCTCTTCCCTCTGAGCAGGATTTCTGCAAAGCATTTAAAAGCACTGGGGATAATTACATTTTTATAGTCATAAACATCCCTAGTTTTAATTTGGGAGATGAGATAAAGCACAGTTCCTTAGCCAAGGAGCATGCATGCTGTACTCATACTTAACACACTGGCTTTTGATCCTACCTTCCCCTAAGTGGTTTCTGTATGAGACAATTTTAATCTTTGTCTTGGGTTATGGAATATAAAAATTTGTATTCTATTCTCATCTGTTGAAAGCAGTTGAGAACATATGTAATTTTATCTCTTGTATAAGAATGGGACTCAGGGGGCACTAGGATACCTCTCTCCACTGGATTTTGCAGAGGAGAGGAGCCACATGGCTGCCACTGAACCTTCGGAGGAGGAGGAGGGGGCAGGGGGGGCGCTCAGCGGAGCGGAGCCGCTGAAGCTGTTGCTCGAGGGCATTGAGAGGAAAA
>VZRI01014239.1:140819-185714 GCA_013397515.1 Upupa epops | reverse complement strand
GGTTTTAGGTTGGACTAAATGATTGTTATGGCCTTTTCCAGCCTCATCATTACTGTGATACTCAGCCCCTGGCAGTCAGTTTTCCCTCAGTATCCAGAGTCACAGAAGAACAAAGAGTAAACTCAAGCTCCTATCACGTTGGGTGATGTCCCTGCCAAGGCTCCATGGCAAATGCTGGGGAACAGTGTGTCAGGCTCCTGTTAGCTGAGAAGGAAGGATAGTACATCATCACTTATATGTAAGTCACCAATGACCATTTGATTCAGATGAAAAACATGAGGTTTCTTTCTTCTGTGTCCACCATTTGGAAAGGATTGCATCAAGTTTCTCAGCATGCTGTACAAAAATCTCTGCCGTCTGCAAAGTGTGATCCTGAATGTGGCAAATAATGGGGCAGGTTCTTTCTGGGATCCTCAGCTGTTGTACACAACATGTCACTTCATTCACCAGCTCATCCTCCCTGAACAGCCTCAGATTTGCATATTTCAGTAGCTCTCCAAGAAAGGACATCAAAGCAGTGCTGCCCAGAATTCATCTTGAGTAATGGACCTGTTGGGACAGACATCTGCAGTACAGAGAAGCCACGCACAGCCTTTCAGGTGCTAATCCATATACAACGGAAAAAAATACTGAGGAAACCCCAAAGATAAAACAAAGAAGTGGAGACATGGGTTCCTCTGTTGACTTTGAGTCTCCCAAGTCCTTCATAGTTGAGTAAAACCAGCCTTCGAGATTCCTGGGTTTCAGAACAAAGGAAAATCTTTTTTTTTTTTACAGGAAAAATTTGTATAATTATGATAGAAAAAAGTAAAAAACTCCTCCAAAGTGTGAGTGTCAGTGCCTGCAAAGTACTGGATATGAAGGGACTGAATTTGTAGAAGTTCAACCAAAACGAAAGGCATCAGCCACGGAGGATTTGTTTTCTGGTGACAGGTTTATTGCAGAACTACAAGATTTAGTTTCTTTGGCCACATGCTCAAGCTTAGGCTCCCCTCATCTTGGGATGGGAACCTTAAAGGGCTTTGCTGCGCTCTACACACAGTGTTAGCCCTTGAAAAGAGGTTCTGCTCCGGAGACAATTGAGAAAGGTGGAAAACAGACAGGGGCCAACTTCCCACAATTCACAAATATCTATATGCAGCCATCACTCTGCTATTTGCAGTCATCCCAAGGAGCAAACACTACCTAGCACCCCAACACCCATTTCAATGGTTGACCTACAGTGAGTAACTCCAGAGCATTGTCATCCTGAGAAAGGCCATTTGCACCCTTTTGTGGTCGTTGCCAGCAGTGTGTGCCAGAGCCCTCCTGCCTAATCCCAGTTTTTACACTGTTTATGTTAATTTGACAGCTGCTCTAATGAAGGGAGCAGATTGTTCTCTCCCCTTAAATGGTGGCTACTTAAAGTAATCAAATCCAGCATGAGGGAACTAGTGGGATAATATGGAAAGCAAAGAAGGGCTGAGCTAAAATACAGTTGAAGGAGATGCCCAGGCTATTGGCTGGAGCAGTAGGCAAGTAGTCTGTTGGTGCTATAGATTTGGGCATGCACACATAAATAAAATCATCCAGCTACACAGAGTGGTGTCTGCTACTCACTTTTTGCACACTGGTAAGTAGGTGATACTTCCTCCTCACGATCTGTGGAGCCTTCCCTGCTGACATACTGCACTGTTAGCAGTCGGATATAATTTGCAGCCCCTGATGTGGATTTTTTTCATGTACTGCCAAATTAATCTGTTGGCATTACTTCATCAGTTAAGTTAGTCTGTAGTTTTCAGAATATTCCTTTCCCATTATCTGTTACGTAAACATTTGTATTTTCACAGCCACAAGTTTCAGATTACTCTCTTCCTTGACTAAAGTGAGATAGTAAAGTGCAGCTCAATTGCCTGCTAAATTATATTACTTTGTCCCAAAAGAGCAGAAAATTGAGTCCAAGGCAAATCACTACAGCACCAGAGAGACGAGATTTTGCTGTTTACAAAAGATCCCGTAGCAATGTTTGTAGCGAAGTTTCTGCTTCTTTATATATTTGGTGGTTTAACTTAGTGGAAGCCAGGCATACAGGCCCAGAAGTCAATTTCAGAAAGAGCTATACTGACTGTGGAAAATCATGTTTGTTCTTCTTTTCCAGGTATCACATTGCAGTGATTGTGCTGATTTATTTACTGCCTTAATGATGTTTGTCACATACAGCATAACAGCACTGTCACATACAGCATAACAGCACACAGCATTATATTGCTCTGTGGAGCAATGTGGTTCCAGGCAACCACTTTAAGAGAGTCCGCTATGAACACCAGCCCTGCTGGCTCCAGTTCCATAACAGAGCTTGCATTTCATACAAAACCTTGTGGGACTGGGAAGGAAAAGATGACAAAATATTTTGAGCTGGGGGTATAAAAGGCATCACCTAGCAAGTATGAAAAACTTGAAGATCTACATGCACCAACCAACCTCCAGGGATGAAGAGTTCACACTGGTAGGCTGCAGGCCAGTTCCCAGCAGTCCTTAGAGGCTGAAGCCCAGTGAATCCACATGTCACAGGTTAAACCAGGGTAAAACGCTGGACAGGCTGGAGAGGTTTTATTTATCTGCCTCTCTCCCTGATCCCAGTTTTCGACACCACGGCAGGTTTTATGACATACACACACAGCGCTTCAGCAGAGCAAACCAGACACCAACCAAAAGCACCGTTTCCCACTCCCTCATCAAGCTCAGATGATCATCCAGAAGCCCAGGAATAATACACTCAGTTTGTTTTCCTAGTTTGTGAAGACCATGGTGGTGGTTGTGATCATTTTTGCTGGCTGTCCTATCACATATACTTCACCCAGGGGAGCTTCAAGGAAGACATCTACCAGCAGAAGTACATTCAGCAGGTTTATCTTGCAATCTTTCTTCTTGCCATGAGTTCAATGATATACAATCCCGTCATATACTGCTGCCTCAACCAAAAGTGAGTAGCACATAGGGAAAATCACATTCTTCATCTGAAAAAGTATAAATCTCTGCAGGTGAGGGCAACTGTGATTTTCAGCTGCATTCCATAGGCCAAGCAGACAATTTATAGTCTGCTAATAACATCAGATGAGCCACACTCTGCAAACAAGATTTTCATGGAAATCATTTAGGTTAGAAAAGACCTTCAGGATCATCGAGTTCAACCATTAACCCAGTGCTAAACCATGTCCTTAAGCTCCTTATCTATATAACTTTTAAACACACCCAGGGATGGTGACTTAAACCCCTCCCTGATGACCATTTTAACCCAACCCTTAAGACTTTCTGCCTCTAAATAAAGTGCAGGCAGCAGTTATACAATCAGCACAGCCACGTTTGCAACTCTTTCCACACACAGACCACTTTATTCCCCAGGAAGAAGGGAGCAATCTAACCACTACCATACATATGCTGACCCAATGCCTGGCTGGCTCAACTACCCACTCTTCCCTAATCACCACCTGCCTATCACAGCCCTGAGACCCTGCTCAGGCACTGAGTTCTGCCCTGTGGGTAGTAGGAGCAGCCCATGGGTTACCTGCTGAGTCCTGTCCAGTCATGCCACTATGAGCAAACAGCTGGGAGAGCACAACCCCGTGGTGCCAAGAGATGTCTCTCTTGCTCTGCATGAGAACGAGCTGCTCTCAGGACTCTGATGCAGTGGGACACTGAGCATGGACAACTGCTCCTCCAGCTGTTCTGCAGATCTCCATGCCAAATCCTGCCTGCACATCCCACTGCCTAAACTCTTCCTAACCCTCTCTCCAGCCTAGCTGTGTGTACAGTGAGCTTTGAAGGTAATATTGGTACATCTCCTCCTCCAGCAGCTCCAGAGCAGTTTCACTGGGACTCCACCAGCAAAACACTGGACTCCAGCGTGATGCTAGGAGAGTCCTTCCTTGAGGGTTTTAAACAGCACTGCCAGCAAGCTCACAAAAGAAGGCAGTTATGCAGCCCATTCAGCCAATCTGTATTTAAGGTGCATTTCTCCAGCAGCTCCCTCATTGAGTTCATGTTTGTTTAAAAAAGGTTCCTGTGAGTGAACACTTGTACTTTCCTCTGATGTTCTGCATCAGAATGGTCAGCAACAAGTGCATCAAGCCTCCTGCCATTTCAACCATCTTACACATTTACTTAAATATAAGAAAATCTGATCATGACCACCTATTACACCTCCCTCCATGGTTTTACACCTTTACACTTCATCTCCTTCCTTTGATTTCAAGAGAATTTTTTATTTCCATGGTATTCTGAGGCAGAATCATGCCGTAAGTTTGTTCTTTCTCTGTGCAATTAAAAACATCATTTCACCATTTTCTTTCTTTCCTTACATTTACAGGTTTTGTTCTAGCTTCAAATTAGCCTTCTGATAGTCCCCATGCCATAAAAGCAACTGAGAAAGACAAGCTCACATCACCATCTCTTTACTGGACAACCCACCAGAAGTCAAAAACAACGTTTCAACACGGGAACTCGATTGAATGACAAAGAGAAGGCATCATTTGCCCTCACCCAGCTAACACTTTGATTTTCTCCTCCCAGTTCTGGCCCTATCCTAAGACGCCATTTCAATGGAGCAGATTCACAGAAACCTGAAGCAGTTTGTTGGATTTTTTACGGGAGCAACTCTTTCCTTCTGGACTTCTTTGGATGCCATCATCATTAAAAGCAGTCACTGATAATACTTTAATACTGATAATACTATTATCAGCAGTCACTGATAATACTTACATCCAGCAGGTTCAAATATCATTCAGCTATGGATTTGAACTCAAACCTCCCTTAGACCAACAGCTGCAATATAGAATGGGGAGATTCTGTCCATCAGGTCAAAAAAAGCAGTGAAGCAGACCTGAGGTAGTGCCCATCAACAGAATATCAATTATTCTCTTCCTGATAACAATATTCTTTCTGTTCAATCAAGATGTATAAATCTTGAAGAGTGATGGAGCAGAAAGGCTGTCTCAGTTTTGATGGAATCTCTGGGCTGCAAGGCAGACATGACTGTGCAACAAAGCTTGTTTACAAATACCAACACATCCAGACAGAAAAGCCTGCCCAGAAAATGTTCTGAATCCAGCCATTTTCATGCAATTTCATGCAATTTCACTGGCACCATCTCTCAATTGAAGGCAAGAAACAGTTCCTTTAAATGTCATCATTGCACTGATTTCTGTAATCATGATGTAATTTTCTTATTAAATTGTTCAAGTGATTCCTCCAACTTTACACAGTTAATAGTGGTGCCTAATTTGCCCTTTACCTTCTTAGTCCTAATTGCAGTTTGACACATGGTTGCCTTTTCCCTTCATCTAACCTTTCCAGACTTACCCCGTTTTTATCATCAGTGTTCTTCTCAGGTGTGAAAATAAATGCTGAAATAAATACCTCCCAAAGCCTGAGGCATTATGTGCAGGCTGAAATAGAACCATTATATAATAGCAATACATTATTTAATACTGGTGTGATACAGGTTTGCATGTAATACCGCAAAAATCATACCTTAGCAGGCAAGAGGCTCCTACAACGTTGGCAAGATCCAATTATTTGAAATATTCCCCTTTGCTTCATGAATGCAAAACTATAACGTGCTGCCAGGCTTAAACTCTGCAGTAAACTCAGATAAAGGATTCATGGCTTGAACTGAAAGAGTACTCAATGATATGATTTCTCAAGTTTGTTTTGATACAGGAACCAGCAGGTCTATCTTCCTTCTCTGCTTATCTTCACTTCTCTGGCTGCTGTGGAGAACAATTATGTTACACAGAAGCCAAACAAACTTGTCTCACTAACAGTATGACAGAGTAAAGGGCTGTGAGCCCTTCTCTAAAATTAACTATTTTAAAGCATTCCTGTAGGTGGTTGCTAGGAGTTACCTGTCCAGCCCTCTTAACCAGGCAGCCTGTTTGTCCCAGGACTGCATCAGTGGGTGCAACATGGGGCAGAGGAACAGCAGTAAGAGGGATCTATGGACAGCCACCATCAAGTCATTCTTCTGAAGGGACCTGAAACAATTTGGGACAGATGTTCTGCAAAGCACACACACCTCTGGGATCAGACTACTGGTTGCAGACTCTTGCTCAGAGGAGCTGAAGGACACCCACACAGAGTTCAGAGTTTCACATAGATAAGCTAAACCTCTTCCAATCCCATCTTCCATACCCATTCAAGTCTTTAAACCCTTTAAATCCCACAGCTTTCTGATGTGGAAATTTGTAGAATTAATTTGGAGCATTCCATCTTCCTCTCCACCTTCCATCACATCTTAACAGCCAGCTAGAGCCTATTTCAGATGCCCTGATGTCACACATGTGCTGGCAGTGTGTTCCCTGTGCTCTCCCTGACAGGCACTAGCATTTTCCCCACAGCTCAACGTGTATCTCTCTCTTACCTGGCAGCAGGAAGCAGAGGGGGATTTCTTCAGGTTGCAAGCAAAAGTCCCCATGCCCAGAAGGACTCAAGCTGCAGATCCTGAGAAGCTTCTCTGCTAAAAACAACAACAGTTAAGAAAGCAGAGATGCTCTGAGCCCTCAGGAAGGAAAGGCATGCCAAGACAGACTTCATTAATTCCTGTGATACATGAGGTAAGAGGAACATGCTCCATAAGAAACACACACAATTCTTCACATAAATAGATACGATTAAATACCATGCAGCAGTCTAACACCTCCAGACCAGCAATAAATTCCTCCTCTGCACAGTTACTCGTTCTCTAAGCAGCAATGGAGTCCCTGCAGTCAGTGAAGAAAAATATTTGAAGAATCTCATTTTTTATGGCAAAGGAATGAACAAAAAGCACAGAACGGGATTCAGAAGTTCAGAAACACTTTATTTTGCCTTCTGCTATTTTCTTAAGAAAACAAAATAAAACAAAGTTGGTTTGTTTTAAAACCCATTCAAAAGGCTTCTGAGAGAACCCCCAGAGGAGGAAGGAGTGGATGACGTTACAACAGTGGTATGCAAATGGTCTTTTCCCCAGGAAATATAAGGTTTTTGTGTTTGTATTCCAGTAATTACAGCTTAACAATTAGGAGGACTATGATTTTATTCACCAAATCTAAAAGCTTTAAGTAAGACATCTCAGTCATTGCTCGGGTAACACTGGAGACATTTCTTCAGACAGTTATAGCTTGTGGTTCACTTGGAACAGTTTCCTAGGGGGAAGTAGTCTGGAAATGGAAACCCCACCAGGTCTCTCTATGGAAAAGAAGTGCTGTGTCTTACTGAGTACACCACCTATGGTCCACAGGAGGAAAAGCTGTGCTGTTAGAAACACAAACTCACTCCCTATTCGTTATGAGCTAACAAAATTACCTATGCCAGCATCTCCAAAATTTACAGTCATCCTGAGACCAAGTTTAACTTCCACTTGTCATTCATCCTCTATCCTGCACTGAGCCTAGTTCTCAGATGCTGAAGAGCTCCAAACATGAGTACCCAGGCATGGCTCACACTACCCTACGACACTGCCGACAGCAGGCATAAGATCTGCAAATCTTCAAGCAATCAAAATGCAATGTGTCCCCTGGGCCCAAACTACATCTCACCTTCCTCTGTCTCTTATTTGGGGTTATAGCTGCATGTCAAGAGTCAGAGACTATCCAAACTGTAACATGAAACAGGTTATTGGAGAAGCACAACTTCAGTGCGTGTGAAAGGGGCTTTCAGGTACAACAGAGGATGTGCGCACTAGTGGTGGATGAGCACCTGACACCGGTTCTGCAAACATAAACTCTATGCACACAGGGAGCTCATGGACTCTAACACGTATGAGACTTCCTTGGGAACATAGGGACTGTAACATGTCCATCACTGTATAACTGGCAAAGCCTCACACAACCACATGGGCTTTGGTGTAACAAGCTGAGGTTTTCCTGCACTGTAGATGCCCCCACATGCCACATGAGAACAAGGCAGAAGATGCCCCTGGACAAGCTACATACCCCCTAAGATTGGGGCATTGTCAGCTCTGTGCCCCTGCTGAACTACATCAGGAAACACAAGGCATGGGGACCTGGGTGAAATCCACCCTGTTTGAATCAGACCATGAATGCCCAGGAATAAAAACACACACACAAAACACAGGCACCACTGGGATTAGGTTGCAGCTCTCCCTACACAATAGCTCTTCCCAAAGCACTAAGCCACCAGCCAACAACACCTCTTCCAGAAAGAACCACTAAACACCAGTTAACGCACATCAAAAAAGTTTAATATTTTCACAAGTATCACGTAACACTAGTACCAGAGCTACTAGTGTGCAAAGTAAAAAGACTCTCTACCTTTGCAAAACCAATTAGGCATGCAAGTTCTCAGGTAGACACACACTTAAAGCTGCAATGACTGTTTGTGACTCACATGCTACAACATTCACTCACAGTGCACCATAATGCATATTGAAATGTTATTGATGGGTAGGGCAATCCAAATCTTAGGGGTGTGAAATGAGGACAAAGAGGAGTGGCTTTCCAATTTCCATCTACTTTCTGCAGGAAAAGGCAGCAGGGAAAACCATGCAGACATCTCAAATTAATTTTTGGAAAAATTAAGGTCTACTGTGTGGTCTCCCTCTTTGCAGAAATTCACATGACTTTGCACATGTTATTCAACGTTTGCCTTCCTCATGGCTTGTCAACCGGTATTCAAATATAATTGACTCAACAGACAACAGGACACATCAAGTGCATACACATGACCTTCATTGGTTGCTTTAGTCTGTGGAATAAGCTGGGTCAAAAATTTTGGCTTTATGGTTTGATTAGTTCATGTACTTGTGTACTCAAAGACAAGATCAAAAAAATCAACCCCTCACCTTCCTCGCCAATCACTAATTCTAGCTGCATGTTTGTGTTTTGAGTGGCTGGTTAACAGTATTGAAGATTAAAGCTTTGTGTGGAATCAAATACCCATTTAAGGCGAAAGACAGAAGTAACACACATCCGAATGACACCATCTAGCTGCAGGTTCCACAGAAGGGCACCTGCAGTGCCCTGATCTAGACTAACAAGAAGAGATAGAAAAATCTTTTTAATAAGAACTCTTAAACAGAAGAATACACCACAGCCTGTATCAGGACCATAAATCTACCGATTTCCCAGGTCTGGAGATTTGGATTACCCCAATCACCAACCACTTTGTTTCACTCTTTAGGGATTTCTTGCTGAAACATGACAGATTTCTCCTGGTAACACAACACTACTCACAGAAGCAATGGGAAATACCAGTGGAACCAGATCTGTGGGACAAGGGCGTTTACTTTTATCATGACAAAACAGGCATTGAGGAAGCAAGTAAGTCGTGTTGTCAAGTCCCACTATAGAGTTACGTGTGTGCACAGCGCTGACACACCATAATATTTTTCACAATTGCTTTAGACGAAACAACGGTAGGTAGATACGCAGGAGGGAATTGTTGCTTCCCCTTCACTAAAAGCATCAACACCCAGGTCTGGTGGTCAGCGTGTTGGCAGTGTGTTTAGCAGGGATGCTACAAAGAACATGTCTGGTATGATGCAACAGTAGCTCTCAATGCACATCACTTGGGGGCAATTTCGTTTCAGACAACAACCGAGTTTTTGGACAGCTGCAGAAATTAACAGAGTCATTGTTCCATGACCTACAGATGGGGAAGGTACCAACAAGGTGAATAAGAAACATGCAGATTGGGGTCCAGAAACAGGAGATATTATTAACAGCACACATTCTATCTTGTATCCTATTTTTTATGTCATTAGTTGTAAATTTTTTCCCCCCGATAAAGCAGTGAGTTCTGGGCCTTTACCAGTTCTGACTATGCAGTCGCTGCTTTATGACAAAGTGCTCACAAGACAGAATCGGGGCCAGGATTGTGGAGTTCAGTTCTGCTCTGCATCACGAAGTCTGCATCCCACTGCTGTGATAAGTGCTGCCCCTTTCCCACTGCCATCCTCTGACAGCAGAAAGGTCACGTCACAGTTGGGTGCCAGGTCTTTGACTGTTTGGTGCATGATTCTCGAAAAGCTGTGAAAGGAAATGAGCAGTGAATAAAGGAGGTCCCACAGCAATGCCACAGGGCTTTGTGGTGCTCCCCTTTTCGCTGAGCAAAGAGCTAGAGTGCTGAAAACCAAGGTGCATTTAAAGACTGGTAATGGTGGGAGTTAAAGGAAAAAAGCGCTTGAATCCACCTCTGCCTCTCTACCTGCATGAGGTTAACCACAGTGCTAGTACTACAGCAAAGAGAAGAGACCATGTATAGTTATTTCCTGCCCACCCATCTCCACCCATGCACACCAGAGATGGGCACTAGACCTCTCCTCCACCTGCCATCACCAGTTTTAGATCTTGCGTGCCATTGCTTCTCCTCTGCACACTGAACAGAACACACTCCAAAGAAGCAGCAGTCATCTCAGCACTGCCCTGTCATTGCCTCTGTATAGCTAAGGGTTGTGTCTTCCAACTTGTTCGGCCATTTGTGTCCTCTTCAGTTTGTTACCACCCCAAGAACCCACCACAAGTCCTGCTGACTCTCTCATTGCCCTTTAGAATGCCCTGACCACCCCAGCTTAAGGCTTCTTTTCCCTAGCTCTCATCCCAGCAATTAAGAGACCAGTTTGACACATGAAGAGAAAGGACATACAAGCAATGTGCTACAGATCACAGGCAAACAAATGCTGAGACAGTAAATACTCACTGTGGATGTAGTTTGTACAGAGTCCCATCCACACCAACTGTTATTTCCAGGTGCTCTAAACCTCTGTTCTCCCTAATTTTATCCACAACGGCAGCCATTCCTGCACCACACAACTGGGCTGCTCGCCGTGACACTGCTCCACACACAGTCTTGACAATGATACTGTCGTCACAGGTGCTGTTGAGACCCAGCTGCTGGAGAATGGCTCGCACCTGCAGCAAGGCTAACCTGTCACTGCAGAAGCAGAACAACACAGTGTTAAAAGGTTTCCTTCAGTCAAGCCACTGCCACAAACCCCACTGCAGCGATGGATGCATCCCTGCACCCATAGCAGGCAGCAGCCTCTCCTGCCAGGACAAGGGACCTCAGGGAATGCAAATTCCTTTACCCCAACACCACACTGCAGTGCAGGAAAAGGGCACAGGCAGCAGAGGATGCTCTGTATTGCCTCCTCTTCTTTCTTGTCAAAGGACATTTCAGGAAAACATTTTTCATGAGCAGCTTGAGGGTTTGCTCCCATCAAGACTCAAACAGCTTTGAAATGACTTTAAAATACAAAGTCTGAGCAATAAAGGCATAAAAATAGTCAGTAAAGAAGCACTTGCTCAGCTAGAGTTCATCCGTTCAACAACTGCAGTCAGAAACATGCAAGGGGCACAGGAAAGTGCCTGATTTCCAAGTCAGCAAATAAAATGATACAGTAAGGGAATCCTAGACAGCCCTTCCTATGATTTAGTAGTGAGCACTGCTAGAAATTAAGATGATGTTGTGAAGAGTCCTACACACATGCAAGCTCTTACTGAAACCAGAACTGTCCCTGGAGAACCCAGCAATTCTCTCATGCTGTCCCTCCCCTCCAACAGTGTCGCCAAATGAGGGTTACTCCGCTGTTTCACCCTAAACCGCCTCCCATGCAGTGCTTTTACCTCTCAATCTGAGAAAGGAACTTGGTTTCAAAGATATGTCTGGTCTTCAGCGTCTCTGAAATCTGGCCTCTGAAGAGGAAGCCCCGTTTGGTGAAGTCAATCAAAATATTGCGGACTATTTCCCCTAGGTACATGCCACTGATCATCTTCTCATATCTGCAATGAAGGACAGCAGCATAGCTCAGGGGGGTGCTATTCACATTGGCAAAGGCACTGCCACAGCTGCCTTATCGACCAGGTGTCCTGCCCATACACACTGGGGACATGAAAACTGGGCAAATAAAAGCATGAAGACTCGACGAGAAGCCTTGTGAGCCCATCTACAGACACTTCATTGATTTGTCACTGCCACATGTCCCCCAGCCAAGCTGCTGTTAGTGACAACTGGTATTTCCCCACACTGAAGAAATTACAACCTGTTGCCAGAGAGCAGAAAGGTGCCCAGATGAAAACCAAATTTGCTGTGCATCTCCCAGTGACAGCCCTGAGTGGATTCCCACCTCCAGGGAAACCTTTTCTCCACTACACAATGTTCAGGAAAATCACGATGGTCAGTCAATAAGAGTACAGTTTTTAAGAGAGTCCTATGTTGCAAAACCCTGTGAAGATTAAGGACAGAAGAAGATCTGTCCAGCATGTTTGCAGGACCACAGATCTGTAAACTAAAAAGCAGGGGGTACAGAGTTGGTTTATCCTTTCCATTTAATTCCAGCACCTGGTTTCCAGTAGGGAACTAGCAGTCCAAAACAACACAGAGCAGAATCAAACTGTGCTGAACCCTTCCGCCCCCTACTTTGCACACAGGACCTAAGTTTGCCACTTACAGGCTTGTCCCCTTGGCTAGAGAGAGAATATCTTCCACCTGCAGATCTCTTCCCAGCATATGACAAGGAGAGGTCCAGGACTAATGCTCAGCAGCAGTACAGAGCAGTCCTGTGTTGAGGTGGGTAGGAGTCTACTTTGCAGACCTTCCCCTCCAGCATTATTCTGGTTTGGGGTTTTTGGGTGAGTTTTGCCCTTACCAATGAGAACTGAGTACTTTTCCATTTCATTGAGTGATACACCCTTTATTTCACTTCCTGAAGCTCTAAAACAAGGTTTCTGCCCTGAGTGGAACCCAGTGCACCATCCTACTGGAAGCAGGCCATGCAGTCCATTTAATGTTACGAGTTCTTTCAGACTTGTGCTCAGTAAATGTCCTCCCTCTTAAGTGCCTGACTCTCTCCAGAATAAATTATTCTCCCTGGCAGTCTCTGCTACTGCCTTTAGGTGTTTACTCCATGCCAACTTTGCTGCTGTGTCAGGCTCGCTCAGCATCTGCTTCTCTGGGTCTACTGAGCCCTAAACTTCTAAAGAACTTCCCAAAGGACTTGTCAATTTGTCTGCATCACCCAGAGTTTCAGATAGATTTACTCTAGTCACAAAATCTTTTATGTTATGAAAAACTGTAGTCTGAACACACAGCCATCTCAGCCCAGCTTTACCAGTAATGGGGGTACCTCCTTGTCAGGCCTTACTTGATAGGGAGAGGAAATCCTTGTCCAAAGAGCTGGATCGCCAAAAGGGGACCAACTTCCAGTGCCAAAAAAAAGGTAGGTCCTTTAACATGACATATTTCATCCTGAAAACTGCCTGAAGTAAGAGCTGGCTGTAACTCCTAGAAAGCTCCTGTCTGCTTTACAGTGAGCCCCTCCAACCTCCAACCACGCCAGCAAGCCTAGGCTGAGGATTTCTAAGGCAGAGCCCTCTACAAAGGGAGTTCCAATAAAAGTTTAAACTGAGACCAGAGCAAAGGAATGACAACACAGCATGAGAAAAATGGTCTCTTAGCTATTCCAAGATGTTTAAGCTCTCACGAAAAAAACCTGCTGCAGTCCTACGACAGCAAATAAGCTGCAAAAACCAGTCACAAGGACAAGCACAAAAGAGGGAGATCCCACAAGACAGCAGGGCTGCAGCCACTTTCTCCTCTTAAACACTTACTTCTCTGACAGGGAGAAATACAATTCTCTCTCAAAAGCATATAAGGCAGCCCGGCTTACTCTGGGCCCTCCATTTATCCCACAGTACCTTTGCTTTCCAGCATTAAGTGAATAGTCATCAACTGCTTTGTCGTATATTGTCCTGATATCATCCAGGCATCCGTTATCCCCGAACGCTCCCCACTCTGTGTTCACGCACATCCGTCCCTGCTCACCATCCACCATCTCTATGTTCCTCATCTCTTCCATGTAACAGGCATTGCTGCCAGTTCCTGAAAGAAGAACACCTTGAAATTACTCTTCGTTTGAAAGAAAACACCCCCAGATCAAGCATGACAGGCCTGATAAAATTTTCAGGAGGAATCCTGAATGTGCTTTTCCTGAACAAGGTTGCAGCATCATAAAACCCCAAACCAAACACCACTCCTCAATTATCCTACATAATGGGAATATCACTGATGCAATGCACAGCACATGGGTGCTCAGAGAAGAGCCTCATCCAGGCCAGGGGGCTGAAGCTCCCACACTACAGAAAGAGCAGCAGTGTAGCACTTCTGGTACACCTGCTTCTCTACCCAGAACCACAGCAAGCAACCAGCTGGGTTTTGAAGTAAGGAACTGCCTTCCACAAAGCCCACAGACCTGCAAAATTCAGTGGAAAATTTGCTTATCTGAAATTGTCAGCAAGTTCTGAGGCTCACTGCAGGTTTTTTTTAAGTTCACATCTGTCTGAGGGTTTTTTTCTGATTCAGATTGCTTAGGTCATTTCTGCTGCAAGAAGGTTACTTCTGTGTTGTAATGATGTCACACTTGATTCTGGTGTTAGATGGGATCCTAAGGAATGTGGCAATTACCAAGTGCCTCTCATACACAGAGCCCCTAAGGAACAAAGCTTCACGAGCAAACACAGGCAGCTCTTGCTGCTACCTGGGCCAACAATGTTCTTTTCTTGAAGTGCTTATTAAACTTTCATTTAACTCTGCATCACAAATTCTGCACCAGTTACATCAGCAAGTCTTGTTCCCTTTAAGATTTAATTTTTAGTATACTATGTCAATGAAGTATAAGCAAAAACAGATCCTCCTCCAGTACTCCCCTGCTACAGGATCGCTGAGCTACAGCAGGGGGTTTAAGGGGAATATCTGGGCTTGCAAACAGAGATCCAGGTTTGCAAGACCAAACCAGGCCAGACCCAGTTGTGGGCCAGCCTCCTGAAGCCAAGTCTCATTGTCCAGGATAAGCCAAAGGCTGCCTGAGTATGTGGATACATATTAAACACAGGCTGTTAGACTGACAGGCTTGTAAACGCTCTCCTGTTGCCAGCGGATGAAAAGCATCTAGTCTCTTTAGTGGCAATTTCTAAAGTATTCAGCAATGGAAATTCAAAGATCAGATGTCCTGGGCAGGAGAAACAGCACCCAGCAGAGACAGGGCACCAGCATGACATGAACTTGCTCTTGCAAGAGTATTTTTCCCTCCCAGGCAACAGCAGGAAAGTTCACCCACCTCTCTGCTCTGGGGAGAGCAGGGAAATTGCCATCTCATGCTGGTTCCTCAACAAGCACAGTCTGTCCAAGGCAATTCAGGCAGAGCTGAATTCAGAGGGAACTGTCAGAGCCCCAGAGCTTTCACTCTCATTATCCCAGGCCACCTCCAGCCCCTTGCTCTACACACAGACACACTGGCTGGAGCACATATCTGGCAGAGCCACAGCAGACGGTCCTCAGAGGAAGTGCTCAGTACCTCAAGGACACACTGTCCTTCTTGAAGGGAACTCTGTCCCTGAACACACCACAGAGCTGCATAGACATGGCTTCCTACCCACACTGCACAGAGCTGACTCACCCTGGATGTTTTCCAACCATCTGGAGGAGAAACTGGTGGCATTTTCTTTTCTTACAAGCCAACTCACAACTGAAGGTGTTGCCAAGGCTTGCAGATGCCTCATGCCCTTCTCTCCCACTGAAAACTCATGTCTCTGGAGAGCTTTGGGAATTCACACAATCCTGTGCATCCAGCACTCCCAGCATGGCATTTGCAAAGGCACTGGCAGTTGTCTAGGGAATTATTTGAGCTCTCCCACAGCTGGGAAGGGAGCTGCCAGTCAATGTGCTCTGTCAGAGCTTCCTACCACACAGCATTCAGGAACCATGCTTGTGCTTTGCAAGTTTATTCCAGACCACATGCTCAAGGAAAGAAGCAGGCTACTGGAACACTCTGTCTGGGAAACTCCTAGGGGCCACACAAATCATAGAATCATATAACCATTAAGGTTGTAAGATCATCAAGTCCAACCATCAACCCAACCCCACCATGGCCGCTAAACCATGTTCCCTATTGCCACATCTATGCATTTTTTGAACGCCTGGAATTGTGACTCCATCACCTCCCTGGACAGCCTGTTACAACACTTGACAATGCTTCCAGTGAAGAAAATTTTCCTAAGACCCAATCTAAACCTCCCCCTTGTCTAATACACTACAGAAGCCAGTGAGGCTTCTGAGAGCTACAGAGCTAGTGAGCCCATGTTTGCCCACTTTACCAGCATGATAGCCACTTTCCCTTTTTTTTTTTAATAAAAAAAGCACCAAATAAAAAGCAGGTCCAAGCACGTACCCACAATGAGTCCGATTTCACAGTTTGGGTCTTCATAAGCACAAGTCATCATTGTGCCCACCGTGTCATTCACTACAGCCACCACGTCCAAGTCAAACTCCTTTGGAAGAGAGAAATACAACATTGTGAACTCTTGAGTTTCACACCAAAGGGGACAAGAAAGGAGCATCCCAAAGGGAATGCTGTCAAAGCACACTGGAAACAAACTGAAAGGACCAGCCTTGTTTTACACATGCAAAAATAGGAACTTAATCTGCCAGCAGGTAACTCTTTGCTTGCTCCACTTACAACAGACTGTGTCTCCAGAAGAAAGTATGCTCCCGTCTGCTCCCTGTCTTTAGGTATATTCAAGCACAGATCTTGCATGCAGGGACACGGTAGAGGGCTATTGCCAGTCTGTATTACAGCACTGCAGTGGCAAATCCAATGGCAAAAGATTTTAAGGTTTCACTTGCTGGTAAAATGTCTTCAAAATTAATGCTCTCCTTGGGCTATTTTTCTCCATTCCTAGAAAGCTTCAGCTAAGGTGCTCATTTAGATAAAGTGTTGGGAGGGGGAAAATGCACAGAGGTGCATTCCTACAATCACTATATTGGAAACTTTTGCTTTCCCCATGCTCTGAGGCAGGAAAAATAGCCACGGAGTTTGAAAGAAACCTTGAATGTTTTGCCTAATTTACAAAGTCAGAAGCTTCTGGGGGCAAAAAAAGCAAGCAATGAAACAAAATCCCTCACTGTAGTTCATTGGGAGTAGCAATTTTGGTTTGGCAGCTGAACATTCTAGTGTGCCCCCTCCTCTAGACTGTCCCTATGTGGTAGTCAGGCCACATGTCAGCAACAGAAGCAGCACAGACACCCAGCATCAGGGGCTGCTGCTTCTGGACCTTCTGCAAGGCAAACACCTTCTGTGCAGGAGATAAAGCATGGCCAGTGTCCTTGAGACATGCAAACCCTGAGAGAGGAAGCTAGCCTGACCCATGAGGTCCACTGAGTCTGGGAGGGAGGGAGAAGCAAGAGGAGAAAATGAAAACACAAATAAAAATCACCTCTCTTCTTTTAATTCCTTCTCTAAGTAAATACACTACATCTTCTCCCTCACAGTCTGTAGCTTTGAAGCCTTTTGTCCAGTTGAGAAGGATACCCTAAAAAGAAAGAAAATCGGTTATCAGTTTTCCTCATGCTTCACAGCTTGTCCCCAAACCCCACAATCCTCTATCTGACAACTTCCCTACATTTGCCCACCTCTCCAACCCATAAAAGCACAAAAATACTCCACTTCACACAAGTGAACCCAGATTATTGCACGCTGCAGATCTGACTCCACAGTTCCAGCAAATGGCCATGAATATGGTCTGTTGGTACACAGACCTATCGGAACCTCCAGCTGAAGGACAATGTTCTCTAGTATTCCCCAACACAAGTGAATGTTTTGCTGAACCTGTCTTCTCTCAGTTGCACTCCAAAGTCTCCCTGGCTTCATCAAGCTTCTTATCATGAAGACAACAGCATTTCAGAGCTGACCACATGAATGCTACTCCTGCTTTATAGATGAATATTCATCTTCTTCTCTCTCAGATACAAATGCTATTCTATACATTTTGACATTTCAAATGCTTTAGTGTGAGGTTAGACAGAAGAGTCTCTATGAAAAAGAGTACCTCTTTGTATATGTAGACTTTGCATCTAAAACTCCTAACCCTGCTTGCTCTCTAGATTTCCAGAGCAAAGCAACAAATTAAAAAAAAAAGCGTCACAGAAAAGATGTCTTTCTTCAAAAAAAAGTGCTAAGAAGTAGGAAACTATTAACAGTAGGTAGAGTTGGTGGGAATATGTGGCAATGAAGACGTTAAAAATGAAAGTGAAAAGAAAACAGGTTAACTTGACAGGGACATGCAGCAGGCTACTCGGCTACCCTTATGGTGACACAACCAAGCAGATCCTGGTCCATCCTCTCCATCTGGTGAGACCAGACTGGCTGCAGAACAGGTACTGGCAGCAGGGATGGATTTTTGCTCACTGCCTGCAAAACCAGGGAGGTACCACAGTCCGGCTGGTTTACACAATTGGAGAAAATACATCTTAAAAAAGGGATATCACCACCGTGGAAAATCGAAACACTCTTATCTGTCACTGCCATAGGCTGAGCAGCATTTACATTATTGTGTTTAGAGGAACTATTTATAGGAGATGTACTGGTCAGGGTCAGAGCGTGAAGTCTCCCCTGGCACAACCTCCCTGTGTCATGTAAGCAATATGAAGGCAGAGAAATCAGGCCTAGCATAAACACAAAATCAGATTTAAACGATACTAAGGAACTTACAGCATCCAGACTGGTCTGCTTGCAAGGGAAGGAAAACGTGAAGCCCAGAGGAAGACGTGCGCCTTTTATCCCCATGTAATCCAGGAAGTCAGAAATGCAGGTAACAATGTGATCAAAGAGCTTCGAAGAGAAAAGTTGTACATTTGATGTTGTACATGATCTTCTTAAGAAGACATGTAAAGAGCAGCAGTGCTGCAAAAGAGAAGCATGAACACTCACCTCTTCTCCTGTTCCCTGCATCACCTCTATAGGAATGGCATAGATCTTGTTGTGCATCTCAACTGTTCTCCTTTTACCACTGCGGATTTTCACCAGCAAAACTCTAAAGTTTGTCCCTCCAAGGTCAAGTGCCAGAAAGTCTCCATTCTCTGTAAAAGAACATGTGTATATTTAAAGAACCATAAGCAAAATATAAACAAGTGCTTTCCCCAGAAAAGTGGATAGAAAATTATTCAGAAATTTGGTTGGGAAGACCATCATCAAAGCAAGATTTTACATGCTGCTCTGAATATTCCAGCCTTCACTCTTTTTTTGTGGTTTTTTGGGTTGCTTTAAACGAACAATGGAAAAAGAAACCACATAACTATTCCTTGAATGAAGGCAGAAACTTAGCCAGACACTGAAATGCAAAGAACTGCCCAGGTTGTGCTAAACAGGGTTTGGGTCATGAGCCCAGCTGGGTTCTCTCCCTCCAGGCTGTAGCTTCCTTGCATACTGAAGCAAGGACATTGGGGCCAGGCTGCTGGCAACCAGCACAAGCTCACTGCAGAATATGCTGCCCAGGGCTGAGATTCCCTCCTTTGCACTGCTCAGGTTGCTCCTCTTTGACTGCATCTGATCTGTGCACCCTCCACCAAACCCCACTGCCAAGCTGGTGCTCTCACCTGTCCCATCCGGTGTGCTGCGGACAAAAGTGGGCAGCATTTTCACTTTGGCAGTCTCATGAGTCTTCTTCTTCAGCCCTGCTTCCATCTCCGCCCTCATCCTCTTCTTCACCTGCAGCAACTGCTCATGGGTGAGCTTGAACTCAGCCAGTGTCTCATCAATGAGCCGGTGTTGTTCAGACAGTCGGTATGCCACTGCCGTCACCATGGCTGCTCCCTTGCCACTGCCACTCTCTGATAACAGGAACCGCACTTCTGAGTCGGGCACCAAGCGCCTGGTGGTTTTGTGCAAGCGTCGGGCGTACCTGTGGGGAAGGGAGGCTGCAAACCCACCATCTGCACTGCCTCCCCCCACAGCCCCAGAATCTGTGCTGCCAGCACACACCGACCACAAGAGCAGCCAGGAGCCTCATCACACCCAAGCTAGCTACAGTGTCCTAAGCAGGAAAACCACCAGGAAAGAGCAGTTCTTCCCTCAGGCCTCTTCCTCATGAAATTCTAAGAAAAGCCAGCAAAAAGCAGTAGGGATCATCAGTCTCATCCTCTAAATCTGACTCTAGATGGGAGAAAAAAACCCTTTGGCTCCAATCCCCTCTCCTGGTGTCATCAAACTGGTATAGAAACAGTTCAGAAACAAAAACTGTCCATGTCTGTTACCTTAATGTAGCCTAGACCTGTTCATCTGGAAATTTAATCTTGGAAATTCTTTACTTTGCCCAAATTTTGTACTTTTCTTTAACTTAGGGTTTTTGGGGTTTTTTTCAACAAAATAATGAGGAACTGAAATATTAAAAGCATTTATCATAGAATCATTAGGAATTGGAAGTGACCTTGAAAGACCATCTAGTCCAATCCCGCTGCCACAGCAGGATCACCTAGACCAAGTCACACAGGAACACATCCAGGCGGGTCTAGAATGTCTCCAGAGAAGGAGACTCCACAATCCCCCTGGGCAGCCTGTTCCAATGCTCTGTTACCCTCACTGTGAAGAAGTTTCTGATATTTATATGGAACCTCCTATGTTCCAGCTTGCATCCATTGCCCCTTGCCCCATCACTAGATGACCCTGAGAAGAGCCTGGCTCCATCCTCCTGACACCCACCCCTCATATATTTATTAATGAGGTCACCCCTCAGCTTCCTCTTCTCCAAGCTAAAGAGACCCAGCTCCCTCAGTCTTTCCTCATAAAGGAGCTATTCTGCTTCCTTCAACATCTTCATTGCTCTACGCTGGACACTCTCCAGCAGCTCTATGTCCTTCTGGAACTGAGGGGCTAACCTTTCAAAAGTTTTCTCATGAGCAACACTCAGCCCTCCCAGCCAACTCCAATACCACGATGCATCATGCACTCTGTGCTGCTATTCCCTTTTGGTACCTTCACCTAGGTTCTACAACCCAGACTGGAAGCTGACTTGTTACCACCAGTTATTACTTACTAAATAAAAGCTTTTCAGCATATCTGCATGAGCAACACCTGCACACTGCATAGTCCTTCAATTTCTTCAGCTGGAACTTGGAAATCTTTAGGTGCTGTTCTGCCAGCCACAGGCCAGCAGACACTCCCAAAAGTCCACAGCATTAGGGCCTGGGGTTATTTTTGACACCTAAACTCACAACAAACCCTGTTCCCAGGACAAGGTATACCCACAGCAGAGCAGCTAAGCTTCCTCTCTGATTTCTACACAAATTGAAACATCTCTTTCAGTAAAAATGTGACTTTCAAGATGGGAAAAAACAAGACAAATCGAGTTTTAAAAGGCCATCAGAACAGAAGCGCTGATTTTTTCACCTGGTTTCCAAGAGTTTCTTCAGAAAAGACCGACAAGTATAGGGCTCGGCACAGTCATTTTCAAAACTACTGTCTTTCAATTGAGGATGGAGATCATTTGGCATTAATGCAGGTCTCTCTGAAGCAAAATCTACAGGTATAAAATACTATTTTATACAAAGAAAATCTCCTTCAGGAGGTCTGCTGAGACCCTTTAAAGCATGTACTCAAGCCGCTGTAGTTTCCACCAGTACTGCACCATCCAGCTACTGAGGGTTTTGGTTCTTTTCTTTGTGGTTTCATTCTTTTATTTAAACCCCACCCTACTTCACTTAAAGACATCTCTCCTTTCAGCCAAGTCTCCCAGGTCAGACCAAACCATCAGGCCCATATTCTGGGTTCCTCATTTTGCACCCAAACCACATGTCTGGATGATGCCTGGGGGGGTTACATACTCGACCCTTTGCAAACCAGAGGCCACGGCAGGTAAAAGGCGTTAACAGCAGGAGTGTAGGGACTCACTGTGGATGCATCTTGTAGAGGGAGCCATCAACCCCCACAGTGGTCCGAAGGCGACCAACCCCTTTGTTATCCCGCAGCTGGTTGAGGATCGCACCCAGGGTAGAGGCTACCAGGTTGGCCGAGCGGAAGGACACAATTGTGCAGACGTGCTGGACGGCAATGCAGTCCTCGTGGGATGGCTCCACACCCAGACGTGTTAAAATTTCTTTGGCTTTGTTCAAACCTTCTTTGCTCCTACAAAGAGGGAATAGTAAAGGGTATCTCTTAGGAGGGGAGATATAAAATACAGGACTAAGGCACCTCCAGCCATGGGTGTCTCTGCCTGGGGTTTGTGAAAGATAATTTCTTAAGAGAACTGGAATGGAAAGCCACTGAGATTTGAAATCAAATGCTATAAATATGCATAGGAACATCTTTCTGTTAAAGCCTGGTGCAAATATGCTACCTACATACCATGCCAAACCGAGGTACTAGAGCAGCAACCCTATGGGCAGGATTACTCCTACCCACATTGTACCCAAGCGCTTGCTTCCCTTCAAGTGCCTTTCCCCCAAGGCTAGAGGTACATCACATCATTGGAAACCTGCCCAGTGTGCCAGAAGATCAGACCAAGAGAGCTTCCTTTACTGCAAAAGTGAAGCATGGGACCAAGACTGGGACTAGACTTGTCCTGCACAGCCAAGGTATCCCCTAGGAGCACAGCACAGGTGGTAGCTCACTGGTCTGGCAGTGCCAGACCCAAAGCAGAGCAGTAACATCACAACAGAAACTTCAATGTATTCCCAAGAAAAATAGAAACTTCCAAGAACTTTTACAGCCCTGGAGAAATTAAATGCTTTTCCAACACACTGACACTTTAAAACTTCAAACAGCTTCTCCCTGGAGCAGGAAGCACCTGTCTCACGATTCAGCACAGGACTAAGCACACACCTAATTCCCACACTCACTCACTTGTATGTCTCAGTAGATTAAGACCAGTGTGAAAAATAAAACCCTGAGCAAAGGTTGGCCCAAATTATTTCATCCTAACAGGCTTTTACAACCTTACTGAATGTCTGCCTGTTGCACAGCTTTTTCCCCTCATCAGCACCCGGTAGCAGTTCCTGGCAAAGCTTACCAACATCCAGCTCAGTCATTTCCCAGACTAAACCACAAGGAGTACATCTTCTCATTACTAACTGCACTACATGTATTTTTCTAAGGACTCTCTCATCTTACTAGCATCAGCCAGAAATGTGAAGCTGCACAGGGGTATGCCACCTACTGATAACCAAAAAGTGTTTGTTGGGAAATGAAGTGAGAATATCAGGGCAAAATTTGCTTGATCTCTCATCAACTTCATTTTACCCAATGTTGTTCAACATTACATTGCTCTGTTCACAGACCTCTGTGGTTAAGATCATAGAACCGTTTAGGTTGGAAAAGACCTCTAACATAATTGAGTCCAACCATTAACCCAACTGTACCAAGCCCATCACCAAACTACATCCCTAAGCTCCAGATTTCCATGACTTTTCAACAGAACACAGATGAATGAACATGCACATTTAATGCAAAGCTGTTCAGATAAGAAAGTCTGCAGGGCTGAGTAAAACAAGGCAGAGTACGATAGCCACTGCAGAAGTTACTGTTCCCTTGGCACTGCACTTGCAGTCAACAGTTACACACATGCAACAAATCAGCAATGTTTCAAAAAAAAGGAGCCAGCCCAATGATTACAGAACAAATCATCTCAGTGATGTGAATCTTAAAAACACTGGGGAAGAAGACAGTAAGTACTGACCAAAAGGGTGATGACACCATAAGACAGCAACTGGCACATAGCGCAGAGGTCACCACATAACACCTGGCACTGCCTACAAGACTGAATGCCATGCCCGGTCACGCTTGTTTTCTTTTAGTCCAGTGGTCTCATAGATACAACAATGAGCAGCACAAGTATTTACTGGGAGGCACTGAGCCAGTTCACTTCCAGCTTCAGCTGTAGGACAGCAACTTCTGAGTTTTTACATGCAGGGTGAGAGGTAGTGCAGCACATACCCTGTAGCTGTATGAACTGGTAGGTTTCCACATGCCTCCCAGCACAGAAAAAGGGACAAATGTTGGTGATGAGGGCACAGACTGTCTTCTGGGGGTTCCCTACATGCCAGCTCAGCTCTGCACTCGTGCTGGAGAATAGTAGGCACCACCAGTGTACCTCATCCTCCCACACAGCAAAGGGAGATGGGGAAAAATTAACACACAGAGTCAACCTGAAACTCTGGGAGTGAATAGGGATAAGTACTCACTTTTCTATGGCAGAAACATGCTTTGTCTCAAATTTTCCTTTGGTAAGCAGCTCAGGAGTGATTCTCCCCTCAAAGAGCAGCCCCTCCTTGGCCATCTTCACCAGGATGAGCCTTACCAGTTCTCCCATGTACAGCCCACTGACCATCTTCTCAAACCTGCAGGCAAGGACAGCAGTAGTCACCCATCAATTCACAGACAACCCTGGGAGGCAGAGCCCAGCTGTACCACCACATTACCCTGTCCCACCCAACCTGCAGTTTGCCTCAGCATGGGCAGAATCAAGCTTTCCTGAACTGCTCAATTCATAATCCAAGTGAAAAAGGAAACAGAGAAGAGAAAACAGAAGAAAAGTTCACAAATAACTGCCTCACTCACAGCTGCTTCCCAGGATTAAGGGACCCACGATCGATCTCCCGATCAAATTCAGTCCTGATGTCTTCTAGTGAGCCATCATCTCCAAAGGCCCCCCACTCCGTGTTAATGCACATCCTGCCCTCGTCCCCTTCCACCAGGTCGATGTGCCGCATCTCCTCCATGTAACAGGCGTTGGTGCCAGTGCCTTTAGGGAAAGGACATCAGAAGGTGCTAACCAAACAGGCCAGGCAAAGGGAGAAAAGCCACATGCATGCTGCAGCAGCAATGTCCATTACCAATGATCAAGCCAACTTCACAACGCTGGTCATCAAAACCGCAGGTCATCATGGTCCCAACGGTGTCATTCACCACAGCCATGATATCTGCATCATAGTCCTGACAGAGGAGCAAAAGTGTTACTTGGATCACAAGGCTTTTCTTGAAAACATTGCTTGCTTCCTTATATCAACTAATTTCACAAGGAACAGGAGACAAATAATTTGAATGTCACAGCTCATCTTTTTTAATATCTTCTGTTCTGTTCTGTCTGCCAGTTCTGTCTCCCACGTACCCAAGAAAACAATGAGAGCAGACTAATGCACCAAGCAGACAATAAAACAACATTGATACAAGCTGGGGAGCAAAGACCTGCTCCCAGTACACACCCTTAGGCAAGAAAGTAAGGGGCTATATACAGTTAAACACCATGGGGTAATTTGACCCCTGAAGCAACTGCATCAAGATAAAAAGTATTCCTAAACTAGCTATTTCTCAGAGAATTAGCCTTAAAAGTCTAGGAGTTTGACTCCAACAAGCAAATAATATAGCTCAATAAGCTACCCAAATACCATGCACTCACTCCTTTTCCAGTTTCTTCAGTCTTTTATTCTACCTGATCCCAAATCTGACAACAGTGATGTTGTTCAGGGACATCAAAGCTCAGGTTTGCTCAAGAGTCCACAACTGCCCAGAGCAAACATTGCCTGGTGTCCAACGAATCTGGATACTGCGTAACCAACAAATCTGAAAGCAGACCCAAACCCAAATTCATTCAATCTCATGCTCACTGCCTCTTCATTTGTTTAAATGTGCAACCTGGTCACCTTCAACCTCCATAAAATCAGCAAGAGACTGCATGGAGCAACGCAGCTTACTGAGCCTGAAATCCCCTTCTCTTCTACTCTTGCTCATTTCCTGCTCCCAAGGACTCAAAATTGCACAAGTCAGCTGAGCCTTGACCACGAGACACAGCTTCTCCGTAATGAGATGAGTTGACATCACTGAGAAGCACTTCTTCAGTTCTTGGAGAGCAATAGAATTGCTGAAGGTTGCCAGCAACAAACCACAACACAGTAACTCAGTTTTGTGCCGAGAAGAAAATCACAGCTTGCACACAGCAGCACTTGATACGGCTCCACTTCCCCAGCTCCTGGCAAAACTACACGGCATCCTGCTGCACCATCATGCAAGGCAGTGGCATGAAGCGCAGTCCCCAGCAAAGAAACCTCCATTTGCCATGATAATAGATTCAAAACAAGAACCAAGTACAACTTACCCCACGTTTCTTGATGGCCTTGCTAAGCAGCCTCACAACATCTGCTCCCTCTACTCCGCTTGCTTTGAAGCGTTTCGTCCAGGTTATCAGGATACCCTGATAAAACAAGAGAGCATCCTCAACAGGATGCCACCAACTTGCTTTCTTTTTCCTAAAACCAAGATTTTAGACTTCCAATGCATCTTCAGGTCTTTTTCCTTATATGATGTACCAACCCAATCAGAGACTATCAGTAGTCTTTGATTTTTATTAAAATAAGCTGACAGATGGGAAATTGTTTTCCTCTCCTTTGCTGGAAAATGGTTAGTTTGCACTTGCATTTTCAGCCCACTCTTCTCCCTATTACTCCTTGATAGTTTTTCTTGGAAAACCATTTAATCCTTTTGGACCACGGAAATTGACTGCTTTTAAAAAAAGCTGACTGTGCGGGACTGACTGAAGAGAAGGGCTGGGATGATTGTAGTCCTGAACTCAGCTGCAGTGGGGATCAGAATGCTGTGCATTTGCTGCCTGCGGTCACAGCTGTCTGAGCTTTCTCCTCTGTGGGATAATGTTTACGGGTTGAAGCAAATGGAAACACAGCAATGTGTGCCCCTGATTTACAGCATAGATCACAAAAGGAAATACTGATGTTGAATTCCTTGTCTGCAAACTGCCATAAAGAGCCTGTGAATCCCCCAAGGTAATGACTGCATCTGATTTTTTTCTATTTACATAATGCCTAGCTGATTCAGAACATTCAGGCTGTGAGTAAATAACAGTAAAGAAGAGAGACCTGACAGCAGTCAGCAGGACAACTTAGCTCAGGTTTTTATACCCACCACAACATTCACATCTATCACCACAGGAGTCCATGAAGCTAAAATCCGGAGAGGCTGAAGCCTACAAGCACAAACAGCCATCACCCAGGTGTACATTTGCCCATATGTCAGCTAAAAAGTCATCCATGAGTGTTGTGCTTGTTTGCCCTCCCAAGCAGGACAGCAAGAAGGGGATACGTGTCTATGGCAGAGAACATGTTCAAGCTTGAAAGGAACATGCTCGGGCTTGATCTCAACAAGACCAAGCTCTGTCCTTGAAGAAAGGTAGCACACAAGTATCATAGCCAATTAGCATTTAGACAAACAGGTATGTTATGATTTTGTGTCCAATGATTAAAGGCTAGAATGTACGGACAGCTCCCTGATTTATGTATAAAAGGAACTTCGTTTGCTTAATAAATTGTCTTTGCTGGATCAAGTTGCGGAGTCCGTGCCCATCCATTGCCACAAATGGTGACCCTGACGTGATTCATCGTGCTCAGGGGTAATAACAACCGCGGACATCAGAGCGGACTGGTGGCAAGCCCAGCTAAGCTGAAGATATTTGCAGCGGGGATTTGCAACACGACTGCTGGAGAGAGCTGCTTTAACATTGACACCTCAATGAATTGGAGGTGAGCAGCTGGGAACTCTTAGTAAAAATGGGTCAGAATTTGACTACAGAAGAAAATTCTATCTTGAATACTTTAGTGTGTATCCTTAAATCAAAAAGTGTGCCCACATGTTGCTCATCTGGCTGCGTAAGAATAACACTGCTTGTATAGCTGACAATGCTTTTCAAATAGCCACCTGGAAGAAAATGGGGCAAACCTTGATCAATACCACCACAGCGCAATCTTTACTTTCTATGTGGTGTCTGGTTAAAGAGGCACTTGAAAAACTGTTGCCTCCACTACAGCAGCAACTTCTCTTTCAGAGGCAAGAAGGGAGAACCTTATCGCTACTAAGCCACAGCCTCTGGATTCTAAAGTATTTCCAATAAGTAACCCTTTATTGCTTGAAATGTCGGTTCCTGTAGCTCTGATTTTATTATCACCAGCTCCAGGTGCCTCAGCAGTGCAGCCTCCCCCAGCAGAGTTTTCTACCATTTCGGGGGCTGAGGTGCCGCCCTTTGATCCTCCTCACAACCCCCTGACTACATGGGCTAAGATATATGAGCAGGCAAATGGAGAGGAGGAAGCGCACGGTGTTTTCCACATTTTCCGTAACGACCAGGGGCCTCACCATGAGCCTGTTCTGTGGCCTTTCTTGAGAGACCTCGGGAAAACCTGTGCTGAGCGTGGCCTTTTCGCTCCTTCCACCCAAAGCATGATAAAAGCTATATTTGCAGAAGATTTGGCACCTTTTTGGTACTACTGGTATCATGGGAAATATCCTGATGGAAGAAAAAGGCTGTGCACTACAAGGACTGACTGTGGAACAACTGCGCCGGGAACACGTAGTTTCTAGTAACAGCCCATGGAACTCCTGTTCTTGTGATCAAAAAAAAAAAAAAAACCACGCAGCTTGGCGTAAATTACATGATCTGCAAAAAATTGATGAGATTATGGAAGATGAGAGATTAACCTGGAATGCCATCCCCCACCATGATTCCATGGAATTGGGACATTGTACTTATTGATTTAAAAGACTGGTTTTTTCACTGTACCTTTGGATCCTGCTGATGCCCCTACATTTGCATTTTCTGTACCCACTGTCAACAACGCAACACCTTAAAGAAGATTTCAATGGACTATATTGCCACAGGTCAGAGCAGCTGTTTCCAAACCAACATCTCTTGGTGTTTTGTGGGGATTTAACTTCCCTGCATTAATTTGCCACACCTTTGCCATAGCCATGCTGTACCAGGAGGCTGCTGAGTCATTTGTGATATAATGAGTAAAAGATGGAAAAGACCATCCTTGTCATGAAAATCCCATCAGTCACTTCTTTCAATGGTGGTTATGTCTCTGGTATAGGAAGGACATAGTTGTCAGCGCCAGTCTAGAGGAGGCCACAGGGATGATCAGAAGACTGGAGCACCTCTCCTATGAGGACAGACTAAGTGATTTCGGGCAGTTCACCCTGGAGAAGGCTCCAGGGGGAACCATATAGCAGCCTTCCAGTACCTGCAAAGCTGGAGAGCTACTTTTTACATTGGACTCTTGTGACAGGGCATGGAGGAACTGTTAGTAAACTAAAAGAGGGCAGATTTAGATTAGATCTTGGGAAGAAATTCTTCACTGTGTGGGTGGTGAGGTCCTGGAACAGGTTGTCCAGGGAGGCTGTGGATGCCCCCTCCTTGGAAATGTTCAAGGCCAGGTTGGATGGGGCTCTGGGCAGGGGGGGTTGAACTAGATCTCTGAGGCCCCTTCCAATCTAAATCAGGTGCCCTGCTCAACACTCCTCAATGCTGAGCACTCAGCCGGTTGTGTGGCTCAGCACACTGATCCTGATCTAGATCGGTGTGGGCAACACCTGAGGAAGTGCTGCTGTGGAGAGTCTGTCCCAGTTACATCTGAGGAAGAGGTGAAAAAAGCTGCGAAAGAGGAAGGAAAAAAATTGTTGCCAGGTTTACAGAGTAAACCATGACACCATCGAGGGGCTCAGCAGGGGCAGCACTAAACATCATATGCCTCTTCATCATCTGTTAACCGATCTGAACACAAACACAAAGTCTGACAGTGAAATATCACACTCATTTACCCAATAAAACAGGCCTGCCTGCAATGCTACTCTCATTAATAAATTCCAAACTTTAAGAACATTTTAAAATCTTCTTACCTCATCTAACTTGGACTGTCGGCAGGGGAAAGAAAACGTAAACCCAACTGGTAACTTCTTGTCTTTGATTTGTTGTTTCTCCATAAAGTCTCCCAGACACTCAGCAACATGATCAAAAAGCTATGAGAAAGTGGGAAATATAAAACCACTGTGATGAGAAACGGTTTCAGGCAGAAAATATTTCAGACTGCTTATGAAAACTGCGCTGGGTGAGGAGAAAGGGGAAAAAAACCTGCTTCACATTTAAAAAGACATATACATGACCAGGCAGCGCATAGTAATGTCTTAAATAATGGATTATGAAATACACTGTCCTCTTACACCTGTATACAAATATTTCTCCTGAAACAAGCAGTGTGTGGCTCTCAAGCCTGCCCTGCCCTTTCTACTTAAAATCTGGTGACAACAGGAAGATTTTTTTAACCACTCAGTAACAGACAGAAACATCTCAAAAGAACATTTGGGATCAGATGCCAGGTAAGAAAGGGCCTCTCAAAAAAAGCTGGGGATTCAGTCCCACATGAGGTTGAGCACTTTTACAGCTACACACAGCAGATCAACATCTCCTTCTCTTGAGCGCTGCTGAGATTAGAGAAGCCAGCACTCTGCAGAGACCCCAAAGGACATCATCATCTCTCAAAACTATTCCTAAAGCACAAAACAAACAAACAAACGGGAAGCTCAGGGATCTCTCTACATATTTTACATGTTCTGAGAAACAAGATGAAATAGGAACATTTTATGCATTTTTCTGTAATGATGAATTATCTGGGCAGCCTGCAGCAGGCCCGGTACCATTTCTCACCTTCATGGCCCCTCCATGGTCCCCTGTAACAGTGGCATGTGTGCCCTCCAGCCAGACCAGGAGCCAGGGAGTCAGAGTATGAAGGCAAGAGCCACCTCTTCCACCAAACCATTTGGAAAGACCTTCAGGCAGGTTGCAACACACAAAGCAAACAAGCCCTGGCAATCAAGGCAATACAAATACACATTTGTATCTGCCAGAACCAAAAAGACCCAAGTGCCTTGAACTGACCCACACCACAAACCCATGTCAAACTGTTCACAAGTCACCACCTGCCCCAGCACATAACTCTGCTTCATATTCTAACTCCCTGCTAAACAAAAAAAATTTAAAAATTTAAAACCCAAACAACCCTATCCACTGCACTGGTAGGACACGGCCAGCAAAACTGGCTAGAAGACTGTGGATAACAGGGAGGGAGTACAAGAAGGTATCTGTTGGTTGCAATTAGCCTGCTCAGCTTTATGAACAGCAATTTACAGAGTCTTGGAGCACCACCGACAGGCTGCAGCAACTACAAAAAATGAGGAGTATACTGCCTACTGCCATACGATGCAGGTCAAGAAAGAGCTTGTACATTACAATTTAACAGAGGCACATGAACCCACTCCTAAAATGAGGTCAGACTTGATTGAGTAGAAGTACAGTAGCTTCCAAGGAAAAGTGTTTCCATTCATTGTCCTGGGCAAATCAAGGCCATTTCACTGAGCACACACAGCAACACAGCCTGGGAACCCAACTCCTGCTGCTGCACTTCTGCAAGGCTACTTCCAGTTGTTCAGACAAAGGGCATATAAAAAGGAGTCATGGAAAGATAATTACAGTCAAGCAATACAGTATCATAATTTCTGCAGGAGGAACATACATTTGTATTACACTTCTGGAAGTGTCCTGCTGAGTGCTTGATCCTACTAAACTTTCAGCTTTCCCCCAGACTACTGATGACCAGAGGCCAACCTCAAACCCCTCCAGGATTTCAGAGGGCAGGAAGTAGAAATATTTACTGTGGATGTTGCTACAAAAATAATTCATCCAAACAGCCACAACTGCTTTGTAAGCCTGGCTGCAAAACATCCCTCAGCATTCTCAGCACACTCCAGGAACACCATGAACCTGCTGGGGCAGTTTCCCATGTGACCTGACAAGCTTGTCTTCCTGCAGCAACACCCCAAGTCACCGGGGCTCTAGGCGGGCAGCAGGGAGCGAGCACAGCCCACCCACACCACAACATACGGTTAACTATTAGCCACATTCTTGACCTTAGAGGAGCAGCGCCTGGTCAGTAAAGCATGGTCTGATGTGCTACTGTTTTCAATAAAGCCCAGGGGGAAGGCACTGCTTTAAAGGAGAAAAGGAGGAGACACATTTTATTCAGTTTGCTGCCACTGATGGTAGTGAGACTCTCCTGAGGAGACTCAAGGGAGCATCTGCTTGTGCCCTTGCTAAGATTAATGTCAAAACCTTGAAATGCCCAATAACTTGACAGGACAGTAGAAGCAGCAAAACAAAGTACTTGTAGACTTCATTCAAGTAGGGCAAGCGGTCAGGATAAACTAAATTCCTGCCCTCTCACAAGTGTGCAGGAGGCCACAGCATGAGACCACCGTTTTATCAGATGTCAAAGACAAAGAGCCAACACCACAGCCAAAAGGAGAGGACCAGTCAGGTTTCACACTTTTACAGATTGAAGTGATACAACCACCAGATGCTGAGCAACATTTTATCAGGCTTCTTTACTTCCACTGGCCATGAAGTTGCATGCTCAGGTTGAGCTCCAAGAAATCTCCATGAGGATGCATTCGGCTGGTAGCCAGCAGACCTTGGCAAGCAGCTGAAGATTTGAGCTCAAGAAGATTTAAAGAGCAAGGAAGCAATTGCTTCAGACTGGGAGGGAAAACCCCAAATCCATAGCCTACCTCTAATGATCAAAGAGGACTAAAAGCAACACTAAAACCAAGCCTCATGCACACTCACATTTTCTGTGTTGACACAGAACACAGGATTTTTATAAATTTTAGGCTGAAGTCATTGAGAGTTCTGCCCTTGACTTGACAGAGAACTGCCTCTGAGTGGCAAAGCTGTCAGCTTGTGCCTGACAGACGGGTAAGAATAGATTTTCTTAAATGTAGCAAAGTCAAAAACCATTAAAAATGACTGTGCTAGTAAGGAATGAAGCCATAAACCACAATCCCCTCAATAAGCTGATTATGTATTGGGCATTAGGAGTGTAACTCACTGAAGTCAATGATACAGCTTGCTGGAAAACATATTAGTAGCCTACCCTGTGAGGACAGTTCAGTCCTAGTATTCCAGTAATCTGGCTCAGAGATTTCAGAGAACCTCAACATGCCCATCAGTCATGAGCAGTAATTTCATCACCTGTCCATGAGCCTCTCTGGCATGTGCCATGCTTCCTGGTGAAGCATCACAGCAAGTGTTTTAGACATGGCTGGATACTGTCATAAGACAACTCTGAACCCAGATACAATTCTGATGATGCATCCAGTTCTCCTCCTCTTTTCCTGGTACTTAAATAGCAGGAGTGACTGTCCCCCCCACGGTCAGTGGAAGCCTTGTTCACCTCTCAGTTTAAAAGCCATGACAAAGCTTATCAGATAGACCTCTACACTGCTGGTTCCTAATGGCCAAAAGGTCTTTGGATATTTAAAAACTAAAACATATCAAAGGCCTGAAAAGAATGCAGACCTGATGTCTCCAATTCTGACTTCTCCCTACCATCCTTATCGTGTCTCCATCATGTTTCTCACCTTAACTCAGCCTGCCTTGTCTCCTGAGAAGAGGTAATTGCTCCTTGGGTGTGTGGGCAGTCCTGCTGCTTGACAGTTTCCAGCTTCCAAAACTCCCTGGACAAGTGGCCTTGTGCTCCAAACCTGCCTCCAGGCAGCCCACCCAACTTCCCTGCTTTCACCAGCATCAGGCAGCTCAGCTCCCCTCCGAAACTGTTCTGTTCTATGGGAAAGCTGCTGCATGAGCTTTTGTCCAGATAACAAAGTAATAATGTTAGGAAGAGTCTTTACTTTTAGATATTGCTAGGATTCAGTTACCACAGCAATGCTCGTATCATTGCTACTGACAAGCTATGACTGCCATCTTACACCCAGCATTGCATGAGAAGGCAGCAGCAGCTATTAAACACTGGGACTATTAAGGTGACTACGCAAAATATATTGAGGATATATTATTCTGCTTGCTTTCTGTTTGCATTTTTTCTCTTCTGTTTATCTTTCAGACATGAGCTACAAGTTTCCTGAGGGCCTTGTATTCTGAACAGTGAATAGCACAGTTAGAAGTGTAAAAACATGCCATTTCCAACAATGACAATTACATTGTTTGTCCTACACTGACATGGAGACAAATCTGACAGTAAAATACTCATTGCAATCCACTTCCCAATCATAAAAAGAAAACAAAGTCTTCCAGAGAACCCCATCTGAAATTCAAGTAAATGGATCCAAATGTTTTCTATTCTCGGAGCAAGGGACCATAGAGGTGTTTGGTTTTTTTCAATCATTTATTCAGCAAAAATTCAGTTGAACTTGTGACAAAACATTCTATTAGCTTTCTGTAATTTTTCTTGTACTTTTCATGAATGCTGAGTTGTTCAGACTGCCAGGGCAGATATGCGGCTGTCATGGGTGTTGCTATCCCTCATCTAACATCACAATTTCAGGGTTGGGCATGCTTGTTGCTTGCAAAGACTAAGTTGTTTTCCTGCTGCTCGGTCCTTTCCTGTAAAAACCACAATTTTAATTTCTAGGACGTTTTTCCCTAACTCAGCCAAAAGTCTCCCACACAATGGCAGCAGATTTGCAGCCCCCATGCACACTCTATTTAACTGCTGCTTACTTATTTTCAGTATCGATGAAGAGCTGTAATCACATCTGTGCCAACTGTAGATGCAACTGTTATGGTGTTTTTCCAAAACAGCATTGTGAAAGCAGCCACACTTTAGAAAGACACTACAGCAGAAGCACTTACCCGTGTTCCGCTGCCATGCATGATATCTTCAGGTGTATTATAAATTTCGCTCTCCATCTGTACTGTCTGCTTTTTCTCATGCGATACCTTCACCCGCAGAATTCGAAAATAAGAACCGCCAAGATCCAGTGCAATGAAATCTCCTTTCTCTATGTGGAAAACAAGGAACAAGTGATTAAAAATTGCAGGCAACACCAATATGGGAAACATCAAGCTCTGTTAAAGTGTAATACATAATGAAACGTCCAATACCTATGACAATGATGCTCTAGCTGCAAGGTGTCCATGTGAAGCATCAACCTGATTTCCTACAATTCTTCCTACAATTCAACATGAAGCTGGTGCAATGGCAACACCAGCCGCCATTGACAAACAGGCAACTGTAATGACTGTGTACCCTAAAAGAATGGATTAAGAGTGGACAATCTGCATCCAGAACTCATGAGGAGACTGGCAGGGCAAAGGTCTTGGGAGAGAGCCAAGTAGATGATGAAAACAGAAACATTAAAATTGAAGGACGTTGAGCACTGAGGAGCAGTCTTTTGCTGCAAATGATCCTGCGTCATTTTGGCAAATAACAGAGACTGGTGGCTGGAGTGTGCATTACTCAACAAATTACACACAGCAGTAATTAAAGCCCAAATTGCTTCTTTCACCTTTGGAAGCTGAAACTCAGTCAGGTAATAGAAGTTGGAGAAACAGCAGTCTGGAAAAAAAAACCAAATCACAGGGCTGCCCTGTATTGCTGCAGGAGGTATTTAGAAGTCGCAGTCCCTTGAATTGAGCTCCTAAGTAACTCCACAGGAGCTAGAGAAAGTGTTACAATAGCTGCCATCTCTCTCTGTAATGGAGAGAGATTTGGATTTCAAAGATCTGAAGCCAAATCCACTATCCGCCCACCTGCACAGGCTTTAGGGTGTAACTCAGGCAATGGAGACTATGGCCTGGCTATCTGAGAACTGACATTTCAGCAGCCCCTGGAGAGCAAGGCAAATAAATTCGACTGAACTGCTTGTGCTACTGTGGTTTATCAAAGAGGGACAAATAACGACAGCAATCGTTAAAGCCTACGAAAAGATAATATTTGGGGAAGCAGTGTGCACAATAATTCCCACAGGAGTCTGTGTCCTGGCTGCAGTTAATCAACCAGACTCTCTGCAAGCATTTGGCATCCCTGGGCTCACCAAGGCTTTTTGAAGGGCAGTGACACAGAGGTGCATGGTGTTTTCACATCCTGGTTTCCTCATCAAGCTATACTTACATGCAGTGTACTTCTAACCCCATGGCAGAGCAGGATGAGTTGGTTCCCCCACATCTGTACCACCAATGCATATTGCCAGTCCCACCTTGCAGCACTCTTCAGCCTTTTTTCATTCTTCTTGCCAACTTCAACTGTGACTTCAGGGACACTATCCCAAACATCACTGTTTTTCCATTTCTATCTAAATCCAATGCAGAAAGACCTCTAGCAGTTAAGAAAAAACTACACTTTTCATTGTGTCACCTCAAACTCTGCTCTGGCTCTCAGAGCCTTCTGACACCATGCAATTTATCCACAAGGACGTTGAGACCCAGCCTCACCTCTGAGAAAACACTGCTAAATCTCAAATCAAAACTCCATAGCCCAGTTTTGTGAGCTGCTTCTCCTCATCACCTCATCCACCTCCAGGAGCACCCTCCCACTCAGCAAAGGTGATGAGTTGGAGGCAGCATCCATTGTTCCTCTAGCAGGAACTGCCTAAGTTAGGCAAAGGCACTGCAAAAGCCCTCATTTTCCAAGATTGCAGTGCAATACTGCAAACAAAACACTGACTTGTGAGAAGCAACAAAGAACAACCAACACCATACAGAAAAGCTTAAAATAAGCCCACAGCTCCTAACAATCCTCCTGAGTCTGCTGCACTGCAACACAGCTTCTCCTTGCTGCTTGAGACACAAGTAAACTCAGAGTTCACCAAAGTACAGAACTCACCATTCTGCCCTGCCTGGTTGTGAGCAGCCTGGCTTTGCTCCAGCACAAATATCACTTAAACCATGCCCATGTCCAAGCCATGGGTGCAGTCCCCTTTATCAGGTTCATCACAGCAAACTCAGTAACCCATAGACCCCTTTGGTTCAACAAGACCTGAATCAAAACATTTAGCACAAGTATCTCATTAAGCCAAATACCTGAATAAGCTTCATCAGATGAGTATTGTAATTGAATGCGAGCCATTACCTCCAATAAATAATGGAAAAATCAACACTGGAGCAGATGGCCCTTTTCAAGCCTAAAGACACCTTGGTACGCACCTCAGGCAAATACTGCACTTCAGAAATACCTTCCCTGAAGGTAAATGAACACATCTGCGTGTTGAACTTCCAGTGCAATCAAGCTCCTTGCAAGGAAGAATTTATTAAGAATTAGGCTTTCAGTTAAAAGGAAAAAAGAGCTCTGAACTAGAACATAAATCTTCCTATATGCAAAGCAGCAGTTCTCTTCCACTGTTTTTCAGCAACTAAACTTATAAAGTATCAATTGAGTGCTACTGTGTAACACCAAGATGCAATCAAACCCACTGCAAATTAATTTTGGAAGACTGTTTGAAAGCATTTTGAATTAGCTTCAGATACCATTCTGAGCACTGTGGGCAGAAAATAACCTTGTGGCTCCTGTAAATTAACCAATCCTGAATCCTGCTAACACCAGTGTCCCCAGAGTCTCCCAAAATCATCACCAAAAAACTCTTTGATAATAAAGTACGCAGGCACAGATGTGAAACTCAACAGCAGTATTTTTCTGAACAGTCAGCTCTCATAATAATAATCAGAGTCAGAGGAAAGAGCTTACAAGGCAGTAATTAGAGACAGATCAGAGAAAAGGGCAGGCTTTCAGCCTCTGGCTTGTATGGAGGAACAGCTGAAGGCAGAAATTGCTCCTGGCTGGAAGCTGAACCCCTGCACTGGGCACAGACACATCCCAGCACTGATTGGGAGGAAGAGGAAAAGGGTCTCTGTGTCTCTCCTGGCTGCATCAATGTAATGACTGAGCCACACACAGCAGAAACATACGGTGAGTCAGGGAGACAAATACTGTGATGCCCACCCACAGCAAATTTTGCTCCTGGCTAAGCTCAGAACATGTCCTTTCTGGGAGATTATATAAATGGAGGCAAAGCCATTCTAACAGCTACCCAAAGAGACACTCCTAACCTGTGTAAACAGATTACCATCGAGTTAGAAACTATCTGGGGCAAAGCACCGCCTTGCTGCAAAAACACCCACAGCATGCCTGGCCCAGAGTGGCAGGCAGGAGACAAATGGGCATAGGATCAAGAACTGATCACCCTGTACCCAACACACGAGCTTTCTTTTTTAAGTAGGTGAGTAATACATAAGCTAAAATGAACGTCTTGGCATACCGACACACTTACACTCGAGCAGGGCTACCTACTGCTCTGGCTCATGCTCAGTCCCAGCAGCACTCAGCAATCCCTCCCAGCCCTCTGACCAGGTACAGAACCCCTTTTTCCTGTGCTATACAGCATCAAAAAGCCTCTCTGGTTTGTGCCATGAAACAACTCGCAAAATTATTTGACATGCTGCAAGTAGCTCAGATTTGCTAACTTGCAGTGCCTGATGGAACAGCAGGGATGGTTATCACTCAGCATAACTCAAACACCCATGAAAGAAAAAAAAAAAGGGATTTCAGAGTTGGTAAAAATTCTGAGATTCCACACAAAAGCCCTTAAATCACCTCCCTGCAACCCCAGATCATGACACTGCTGCATGTGGCAGCTTCTGGCTTTCTCAACAGACTGCAATTTCAACATAACAGCCAACAACACTAAATTAAGAGAAGCACAGGATTCAAGTGCGTTCTCCCTTTGGTGTGTTTTAGGCAGACAATCACCTTTCAACTTAAAAGCTTTAGGTGACAACAGCAAAGCAGAAGTATCAAAGGTTTCCACCTGCCAGACAGTCCCAAAAAACACAAGGCACCAAGCTTTGTGCTCTTTTACCCAAAACATTCTCAATTTTAATTCAAAAAAAGACTCGAAACAGGTAACTGTATTACGCAGTTCTTGGAACTGCACAATTTCAGGACACATTTGTGGTTGGCACAAAAATACAGGCACTATTACACATTGCTTATAAACACATTTATGTACTCTATATATAGTGGGTTGGTCTTTTTAAACAAACACTGAAATAAGTAATGGGGGCAGTATTAGTCTTAAAACACCAACAGAAGATGTGTTTTGGTTTCTGATATCTCTTTATGACACATTTGTTAGGTACAGTGAGTGGAGTGGAACCTGCTTCTGCATGGAAGATGCTCAGTACACCAGGGCAGCAGCTTTGTAGTCACATGTTCTGTAGCCTCCTTGAGTTTTATCCATTTGCCCTAAAACAGTCTGCATGAAAAGCAAAACAAATGCCAGGAAACTCAAATTCTGCATATAAAGTTCACACTTGCACTGGAGACAAAGTAAGGAGAAGAGATATCAAGTCAAGCAGCAGATGTTTGCGCTTGTTAAGACGCTAGATCACATGAGAGTGAACTGAGTATCTAAAAAAAACAAACTATGCGAAGTATTGACTGTTAGCAGACAAATCTCACTACAAAGGTATTGACTGCCCATAGACTGACCAGAAAAGGCTCTTCCATTGGCATACAAATGGGTTTGTTACTGGAATTACATAATCCTCCAGCATCTGTGGGAACAGATCTGCACTCAGAGGGGTGGCTGGGCTTGCCAGAAAGCAAATTGCTCTTGGTAGCGCAAGCGTTCTTTTAACAGGTTTCCCATGAAGCTCACCATGTTTAATGTGGAAAAGAAGCACTCAGCTCCTTACCTGAACCATCAGGAATAGACCTCACAAAGGTAGGCAGCATCTTTACTGTAGCTGTTGGGTTAAAATCTCTGGAGAGGCCATTCTTCATCTCCCTCCTGAAGCGAGCCATAATGTCTATCAGCGTTTCATCAGACAGTCGCATGGCATAAAGGTATTTATCAATCTGAGAAAAAAGACAAACACCACCACAGAGTGAAAGACTGCCCTGAGGTGAACAAGCAAGACTGTATTTCCTGAACTGCAAGAACAGTGCACAGATCCAGCCCCCACACACACTTCGTGCTTTGTCTTTTGACTCAAGGAAAATGTGCAAGTGCCAGGACCCATGTGAGCTGAAGCCCACCCTGGCCCACTGCCTTCCCAAGGCAAGACCCAGTCCCACATCACTCTGCTTCCCATTTTCCACACAAACCCATTTACCCATAGCCCCCACCACTACCTCTAGCACTCAAACCACTCGCCAGCATTCCTGACCATGCATGAAGTGAACAGCTGAAGTTAAATATCCTTCTCTTGTCACCTTATCCCAGCTGGACTGATGTGGGTGTCACTCCAGTCCACAGAGGTGCTTTATGTTTAAAGCCTTTTATTGTGAGGGACTTGCCATGATGGTTTTGGGGATACATCTCAGGCTGAGACATCATTCCTGCATAGCAGACCATGTTCTCTCTCACGCCAAAGCTATCACCTCAGCCAGAGGGCCAAGAGAGGCAGAATTTGGCTGTGGGCAGCTAGCCTCTTCCTCCTCAAGACAAAACATCGAATTAAAAGTTGTTGACTTCTCCCTTGTGGCTTCCCAAGACAGGAACTTCTTTTACCTCCCTGGAAAAAGGTGGCTCCGGTGTTTTGATAATATGGCTTTCCATAATATGACACCCAACAGGAAGAGCGAGAGATGCTCTGATGCCTCAAAAACACAACTTGGCCTTGGGGAGTTCTTACTAAACACACATGTCCCACCCCTTCTAGCTGACAGCCAGCGTGCTCTTGCCTTGTTTCATTTTCTGCCTTGGAAATTTGGTTCTGCAGCAGCTCAGACCAAAGCCACACCTTTAGGACCACTTTTGCTTGCAGCTTAGCATGACCAAGAAAATAAAACCCTGCCCATGCTTTCTGTCCTCAACAAAACTAGAAAAACCACTTATTTTTAAACCCCAGGCCACCTCTGTGCCAAGGCCATCCATCTGTGTCTCCTTTCCTGCTCTGGAAGCCTTGAGAGCTAGCCAGCACATCTCCCAACTCCCATCACATCTCACAGGACCAATGCAACAATAAAACAACCCATGTGAAATGTGCCCCTCATACTGGGGACTTTGAGCCAGGAAGCGACGAATAATGCTGCTCGAAAGGGAAATTCAGATAATCAAAATGTAATTAAACCCTCAACTGACCATAAACCTAGCATCAATTTAATTGCTCCTGCCACAAGAACGTCTGTTGCACATAGTCAAGGTCTGATCAGAGGCCTGCCCCAAGCCAGGCATCCTCCCAGAATGACCAAGTGTTTATAGCAATGCTGGAGGAAGGCAGGGATGGTCAAGACTGCTGGTCATGGCTACCTAGCCTCACCCTGAACGGCAGCACTGGGGGTCAGACAAGCCTCAAAGATGAGGCCTACAGCCAGGAAGATGGAGGCACAAGCTTGGAAAGGTTCAGTGCTTAGAAAGAAGAAAATGCTTGCCGAGGAATAACAAAAGAGTCATCAAATAGATGCTAAGGAAAAGTTACAGTGCAAACAATACACATTTGCTCCACAAATGAGTGGAGTGACAGTGCAGGCACAGAGCTGAATGGCAGAAAAATAGCTGAACCTGGGTTCTTTACAACAGACGCCAAATGCAAGACCGTAGGGCAGCATCCGCACGTCCCAGCTGTGTCCTGTGCTGTCCCAGTGGGCTGACAGCCCCTTCACAGCAGCAGCTACAGTCAGCCACTAGTGCTATTTCACTCTGAGAACAAAAAACTGCATGAGATGCACCCTCTCGGCAGCCCCAAGCTCTGTGGATGGATGCAGAGGCTGATGTTGTGCTGAGCAAGGTCTCTCCCCCAGGGTAAACTCTGTCATATTTTTTTTTAGCAGTGTCAAGCCATGATGTCAGAGCATGAAGTTATTCCCATTTAAGGGGGGAGAAAACAATAAAACTCGTATTAAAGGCTGAGCTTTCAGCAGCTCAGGCTGTTGGTCAGAGGCCAGATTCCCCAAATCAGCCAGTGGAAGCTACACTGGCTCATCACTCACACAGACAGACTTCACTAAGCAATTAAAACACTCCTCTGCAAAACCCTCGCTGTCACATACTCCTCCCAAAAACAGGGCTGAAGGTTACCCCCCACCAAAAGCCCTGTTGTGAGCACAGGTCGGCATCAGACAAGCCTGTTGTCTCGCTGTCTGACCCTGAGCTGCCCTCAGCAGTGAGGCAAAACAGAAGGCAGGGCTCTTTTTTCTAGTGTGGAAAACCAATGAGCACCTCCAGCGTCTTTACATAATTGGGCTGGACCCTCCTGCACAGAGAGAATCATATCACATCACGTCCATCACGTTGCGTGAGGCCATATTCACCACTGAAACTCATGGGCCGGGGAGGTGGGGGAGAAGGGGGCTAAACCTTGGTTTGAAACTAAATCACTCCTCTGTCAGTTTCCAACATTGAAAAGTAAATTTAAAAAAAAATATGTTTGGGCTTTTTTTCTTCTCTCAGACTGGTTAGTCATTCCAGCAGCAGAGATGGAAGGGGAGAAGCGCTGCTCTCACATGCCGACAGCACACAGAGCCCTCTGAGGGAAAACTCTCAGCAAATAGTCATAAATAATGGGGAGGGGGGTGGCAGAGCTGGAGAGTGGATTAGGGAGGTTTAATAAACCCCTGCTCTGTCTGCAATCAAAGCCGATCAGAAAGCAAATCTCAGTCTTATCCAAAGGGAAGCCAGGGAGGAGCTGGCAAAGACCGAAATGGGAGCTGACAGCAGCAGCCAGCCAGACACACAGTGCCCACTATAGCTCCCGAGACCTCAGAGCTGGTTCCAGCCCTTCTTGGGGGGAACCCACAAGCAGTTTCAGGACTCGTTAGCAACAGTTTTATGGACACAAATTTTGCACCAAACCCCTTCACCATGTAAACATTTTTCTGCAGAGCTAATCACACCTTGCACTCCCGTTCAGCATGAGGAAGATTCATCAGGAGCCAAGGCATGTTAAAACAAGTAATCCAGACGTTCTGAAAGTGTTTCTGCTTACTTGTGATTTATCAGATTGGTTCCTAAAGAGCCTTTATATGGGCAGGGCACCCCTTCGGGGCTTTTTCTGATGCCAGTCGATACATTTTACACTCCATTCCATCGCATTCTTTTCAAGGTTAAATGATATTCAGACTTTGCTCTTGGATCTTTTTCTTCTCTCATCAGGTAAACACAACAAAAAGATATTGTTCCCCTTGACAGAGAGAAACCAGGCAACACCCAGAGGCTCCCTTTGCTGGAGCCAGCTACTGCAGGTACAAACCTGTTGAAAACAAAAGGTACTCAAAGGCAGTTTTACAGCAGCTCTCCTGCACAGATGCATGAGACACTCTGATGTCCGTGAGGATCGGAACCAGCCTTTACAAAAGAAATCAGGGATTTGGTTTGGGTTACACCAAGTCCTTGGTGACAGTAGGGTTACACGCAAGTGCCCTAATATGTGGAACCACTGAAAAACGTCCCCTTGTAGGGGCTGCAGGGCCACAGGGCTGCCAGCACAGAACAATCAACTCACACCCTGGACACCACACAGCCATCCTGCCTGTTCCTCCCACTTGCCATAATTTATTCTGAAAAACGTTCCAGAAACTGCAAATTCGGGAAAAAAGAATAATCCTAGATCTAGGGTATCCCAAAGGCCTGAAAACAGCAGCCCCATCTGTGCCCCTCGGCAGGGTTTCTACCACAGAAAGGCAGCACTGAGTGTTAATTAGTGCCATGCAAGCATGGGAAACCCATAGAAAAACAGAAGGAAACAGACAGGGTTGCAAGAGAAAAAGAATATTCAGTCACGGTGTCAGCAGAGAAGCTGTAACAATTCCTTTCCAAAATTCATCTGATCAATACTTTTAACTCTTTCACACTGCTCCTGTTCCCCACAACAGTATCCTCAAGCTGACCTGATGCTTGAGGCACCAAATGCCAAGCTGATCGCTGCCACCAACCAGCAAGGAAGAGGAACAGCTGCCAAGGCCAGAAGCCCCATGGAGCAGAGCGGCAAGTGGGGACAGTGCTTTGGTCAGCAGCCCCCAGTCACAAGGCAGTACCAACAAAAAATGCTCTCCTTCCAGAAGCACAGAACAGAGGGAGGGCCCTGAAATGAAGCTATGCAGGCACATAGTTCCTGCATAGTGGCATCCTGGGATGAAGCTAAATCTCACAAGCAGCACACTGAGGTGAGGCACAAACGCCTTTATCCTGTGAGGAACCAAGCAGCAGAGCACACTAGCTCCCAGCAGCTGTATGGTGACAGATTAGTAAGACAGAGCCTCTGAGAGGGATAGAATTCCTCCCTGTAGGACAGCCCAAAATGGGTGGGCACAATCAATATCCACTCCAAAAGGATATAGACAGGAAAAGATGCCTTACATCCTCCAACACCAGTAGTCCGATGTTTTGAGGGTTTTTTTTAAAACTATGTGTTTCCTTTCCAGGCAAAGCCAGACCAATCCCTAAGAATACTTTCCAGGTCCCATACCCTCAGACAACAGCAGATTCACAGTGCCAAGCCCGTGATAAATAACCCCCAAAGACTAGCACCCAGTTTGCCCCAGGCCTCTGTGTTCCCACCACACCTCCCTCACACAGCCCTCCTGCTGCTCCTCGGCCCACAGTCACCCGTGTGCTTATCAGGGGTTTCTAAATATAGCAGGCAGAGCAAGGCAGTGGAGGCCTTACTCAGACACGCACGCCTGGCGCCGGCAACAGCACATACATATCCTCTGGGGAAAAAGAAATTAAGGGGCCTGGGGATAAGGGAGAGCCAGGTGCTTGTGCAGGGGGGCACAAGGCACAGGAAGCTGCAGGCTGTGAGCTCCTCACAAGAATTTCTGGCGGAAAAGCAAAAAAAGAGATGTGGAAAATATGGGGTTCCATCTCGAGTTTTATGCAAGCAGAGGAGTGAGCAGGTCTTGAGTGGGGCAGGACAGATCATCCACACACAGAAGCTGAGGTGTCTCTCCCCAGGCACAGCCAAAGGACAAAGGTGAGTGCTCTCCTCATGCCGGGACAAGCTCTGAGACCACTACAAATTAGCCCAGTTAATGCTGTCAACAGGGCTTCCCCAAAATATGTAACGGCCACTCACCCAGGTGGGTCAAGAAGCATAGCCGGAGGAGGTGGCAGCAGGGAAGCTTCTCCTTCCTGACACCAGCCAGGCACAGTGACAGGGCTGGGTGATTTTTGCTATTCTTTTCCCCGTTGGTGCCCCCCACTCCCCATGGTTCTGCAATATGCTCAGCTAGGCCCTGACTGCCATGTTCACATTTACTCCATGCTCTGCACCCTGTGGCAGGGTGAAATCACCAACCCCACAGCAGCGGGAAGAGAAGCCCCTGGCAACACTTGTTGGTTCTAATCCAAGTGACAACCACTTCCTGTAAATGACACAGGATTAAATTGGCCTTCTTCACGCGCACACACACACCCCCACGCCGTGCTGGAGTGACAGACGCCCACGGACACCCTGGGAAAGGCACAAGGACAAGTCTCCTCTCAGAAATTATGCTGGTCCTCCCCACGACCCTAGGAAGGTAACCACCCCC
>VZRI01014239.1:2695-140651 GCA_013397515.1 Upupa epops | reverse complement strand
CGCACGCAGCGATGCGGCGCCCGCGGATGGCCGCGGCGCCCGCCCCGCCCCTTCCTCCTCCTACTCAGCCGCCCCCCCGCATCCTGCTGCCGGCCCCGCCCGTGACCGCATCTAGCTCGCTCCTTCTAGCTTTCGGGAGGAGGAGGGCGGTGGCCCGAGGTGGTCTTTTCTAGCGGCATTGGAAAGCCTTACAGCTCTTCGGTTGGGTGCGGGAAGGGCAAACTGTAAAAAAAAAAAACACACTCAAAAATAAACCTAAGACCAAGGTGTTTTCAGAAATTCTCGAGAAATGGAGGAATTCTCACCCTGTCTGGGTCCTCCAGAGCAAGCAGAATGCAACCTGGACTCCCTATGCTGAGCTTGATCCCAAAAAGCAGATAATCGCTTTGACATCTCACGTTCAGATTCTCTTCACACTAAATGGACTGACAGATAGGACCTCTCCTTCCCATTCATGCTTCCCACATTTTGGCACTTTGGGATGGATTCACCAGCATCCCAAGGAAGAATCCAGCACGTGAAGCCTCTGAGGACCTCACATCCTCCTGAGCAAGGCCACACAAACGACCTTCTGACAAAAAGCTCCTCCGAAGGCCAGGGTAACACAAGGCAGCAGTCCACAGGGTTTCTGATTGCACCCTGTCCTGTCCATCTGGACAGGATCAGGATCAGGAACACACACACCCATGCAAACAGCAATGATGCTGGAGGCGTGATTTGCATAGAGATTGTCTACCAAAGTCCAAGTGATTAAAAATCTGCTTCTTGAGTTTCCGGCTTCCTTTTCAATGCTACTTTAATTAAAGGTTGCACTGCCTAAAATCAAGAGCTGTTTTGGCAGACACATCTTCCTTTAGACTGCCCTCGTGTCTGCCAGCAGGGTGGGCAGGATTTCCTTCTCCAGCTCAAATCCATTAGCTTTAAGCTCACCCTCTGGGAGAATTTCTTCAAGAGTTGGCTGATCTACACATGTTACTCCTGCTCATTTGTTTGGTGAGCTAATGAGCAAACCACTTCCCAGCCCAGGCACAGCAGCATCACCCCATGACCAGGCACAGATGGAGCTCACAGGTACCACAGAAATGTGAGGTTAAAAGGTATCATCCTGACAGCATCTGGCAATATCACCCCACCCCTTTACATAGGCTGATCAAGCCCTCACTCAGATGTAATTCAATGTTAAACTATGCTCCTCCTCTTCTGATACATAGAAACTCTTTAATTCCCATCCTAGGCTGGCTCCTATTTTCAGTCCATCTGTTAGCTGCTAAGCCTTGTCTTTCAGCTTAAATTGCTTTTGACACTCTCTGACATTTTCTTTCTATAAATACAAGGGGAAATAACCACAGATGTCCTCAGCTTTGGCTTCCCTAGGTAAGACACAAGCAGATCCTTTTTGGTCCTTTTCTCTGAAAAGCCCAGGCTGGTTTAGTACCTCTTTTCCACACTCACTCCAGCCTGAATCCACGTTTATGAAACTCAAATATGTCACTAATTCCCTTCTCATTAACAAGCACAAAGCCTGAGCTTAACCAGGACACCAAGGTCCCCCCATTCAGGGAATGGCATATTTTTCACTCCACACCAAAACCCATCCATTCCAGCTTCCCCAGCATGGCCAAAAGAGTTCTGGCTGCCAGAGATGTCCTTAAGAAAAGCTGCCCCACTAGCAGCAGAGGTAGAGAAAATTTAGAAGCAAAGTGTCTCTCTGCACGTGTGCATTTACATTTGTCTTTTGTTTCAGCCTGGCACACTCAACTCCCTCAGGCTCCGTGTTTCTGGAGCTGCATCAACATGAGGTTTACAAGACCTTCTCTCTATCCCCTCCAGCTCAAACACCTAAACACCTGCTAAATACCTGAGTCACACCCTACTGCAGGAATGTTTGCTCAGTTAAAACACTTGGGCACAAGCTCAAGCTGTTTTCAACTCATCTTCGACCAAAGGAACGTCTTTCAAACCTCCTCTTTGGCTCTCATGGAATTTGAACCAGCCAGCTAAGACTTTGGGAAATCCAAAATACTCAAAGTGGTTATGAATATGAATGGTCTGCTCCTCAACAAGACTCCTGTCTTAAGAAAAATTGGGAGGAAGAAAAATGTATTTTCTTCATCTGCCAAAACTGTGATTGAAGTGAATTTAAAATGCCATAAATCATTAGAGGATTTTGGACTCCACTGACTGTTTATATTACAGTATATTTCAAAACTCACTGGGAACAACAGCCTCAGGTTTCCTTTAAGTTACAAAAAGTAACAAGTTCAGAACATCAGTACTCCAAAGCCCTCTTCGTTCTGAGCAATAAGAATAAGCCCTATACATAGTACAACCCCCTACATAAATGAAAGTATGCACTTAAGCAGGACGTGGGTCGTGTGTCAGTCTTAAGCAATTGAGGCCTGGTAAAACAAGTATGGCAAACAATTTGGCTTGTTTTCAGTTGCTGAGCTTGGCATTTGAGAAAGAAAGAACTCTAAAAGCCATTAGAGAAAAAGTAACAGTCCATCTGAAGCAAAACAGTGGCAGTGTTTCAACATTCAGTATCTTTGAACTGTTCCTTGCAAGTGAGAGTGCACAACTAGCTTGGATGCTACAACCACCGGTGAGATGAATGAACTTTCTTCCTGGAAGGGCAGATAAATATCCCCATCGGCAGCCAGACCATATTTTAGCCCTCTTTGCAGCATCAGGCCAACAGTGGGCACACAGGTTATTTTGGGAGGGACAAGGAAGAACTGTGCACAGCTCTGCATCTCCACAGAAGGAAAAAGCTGCCTCTGGGAGTCTCTCCTACCTCCTTACCATCTAGCTTTGGGTTTTCCCTTCTGCTTTACTGGAAGAGATAAATTCAGCAGCCAATTAATTACCACCACCTAATGGATGCTGCCAGGCCGCCAGCCGGCAATTCTCAAAGCCACCGTCCTTTAACACAAACAACTGGAGGCTAAACGTGACACCCGTTGACTTGAAGCTATTTTGATTATGCTCTAATCTTATTGTCCAGGTTTAAAGGGACTGCAGAGTTTCAACTGGCTGAAGCAAGTCGGTGCATCAGCATTCCTGAGTGCAGGATTTTTTCTGCTTTTGCTTTCATTAAAGACATCTGCGTTCAGGTCCATCTCCTATACAACATGAGGGTTTTGGTTTTGATCATCTTCATTTCATATTTTTGATGTACTCAGTTGCTTGATGCCTTCTACTTTTGTAAGGAAACAATGACGTTTTAGTTGAGTTAGTGGTTCTAAGCATCTGAAAAACGATCAGTCTGCTTTTTTCCACTCTGCATTTTCTTTTTGCAAAGTATCATCTCCAGGAAACAATCAGATTCCAGTTCACGACAGCACCTCTGACTAACAAGGTTATTTCCAAGTAGCCTCTGAAGCTCCTGTTCCAGGGTAGAAAACTTTTTGCACAGAACAAATCGCTGTGTGTTTGTGCTTCACTTGGAGCAGAAGCTACTAAGAAGATGTAAAAGCAGCAGAAATACTGATTTGATAAGCAGTTCAGCAGAATGAAGTTAAATGCATTATGCAATTTCACCTTGCCAGGAGGCACAGCAAGCCAGCACTGCCATACAGCCAGCCACAATGCCTTATCTCATGTTTCCGTTGTTAAGAAACAATATTAGCTAGGAATGTGAGGGGAGCTCATCCCGCTCTCAGGAAAGGTCATGCCACATGCAGACAGAGGAGCATGTGCTGGATAACAAGGGGCCAGGACAGGCTCTGCATGTCTCGCCAAGTCAACCACTCCAGCCAGGAAAGTGCCGCAGGTTTTGTCTGCACCCAAACTGTGCCGCGGCACTGTGAACTGTGTGTCTGACGGTCCATGCTCCAGCAAGCGTAGTCAGAGAGAGGATGGCCACGTCTGGCCTCAGAAAAGCAGGGCCTTTCTCTCCAGCCCTACAGCAAAAGAGTCTGGGGACTGCCAACGCTAACAACTGGCTAATAGCTGTTTTTCTTTTTAATTAATAACTTTGCTTTGTACATGTGATATACAACTAAATATAATTGTATATATAATCAGAGTAATAATTTATGATTAATTTAGTTTAAAATTTAACAGCATTTTTCATGCCTGGCAGTATGTCCAGACAGGCAGCATCACCTGACATGTATGTGTGTAGTAGAGTGTCATTGTCTCCCTACACCTGGGTATCAGGACAATGTGTTTCCTTCTTATATATTTGTAGTGGTGATGCTTCAGTATCAGAGGCATGCAGAGCATGGTGGCCCTCACACATCCAAGAGACACAAACCAGAAAGCAAATAAACACGGTGATAAAGCCTCACTGGATGGCCTGGCTGATTATTTTTTTTTAAATCTCTTAGCAATGGCAGGCTTCAGTACATTAGGGGCAAACCCAATTACTCATCTGGTTTAGTGGTGAACTTGGTAGAGTATGGTTAATGGTTGGACTTGATGATCTCAAGAGTCTTTTTCAACCCATTCAATAAACTACTGATTCTATGATCTTTAGTTAATTGATCCTTGCAAAAACTATATCTGCTCATGCTACCCTGCTACACTACCCAACCCCTCATGTATGAGGGGAAAGGAGAAAAGAGCATGCAGGAGTCTCACCAACACAAAGCTCCTGTGTTGCACAGCAGAGCTGTTCTGTGCAGCAGAGGAAGCTGCTAAGAATTTCAAGTTCTTTGGTGGTTTCTTGTGCGGTGTTTCAAGAGACAAAAACACCCTATGCACATGAGAGGCCACTAAGGCAGCAACACTGAAGTGTCACGATTTGCAGGAAGGAGGAGCAGCACGGTTCCATCCAAATCTCCTTCACTGGCTGGAGGTGAGCTGGGACAAGAAGAGGTGTTTCCCCACTGTACAGAGAGAGTTCTGTCATCTGTTAAAATATTTAGAAGCAACTTGAGATTCCAAATACTGTCCCATGACAGACTACTTCCCCATGGCGGTGAAGATGGCAGTTCCAACATGCAACAGTATGGCAAATAGATATCTTTCTCCTCTTTGGGCCACAGCCATCCTCAAAAGCAGTGTGAGGGCTAACCAGAGGCAGCCACTTTTACTGTGGGGCTGGTTGCTAAACCAGAGAACTGTTTCACCAAAAGTTTTCATTCCCCAGCAAAAAAAATGAAGCCACTGTTGTGCTAAAATGCTTTGTGGATTACACGCATCTTCCCTTGCCCAGAGAAGAGTCACCGGCCATGATGATGTGGCTGGATGAGCAATAATAGCTCTGGAGTGTGCAAACATAGGCCCGTGTCCACTCCTCCTGCCCCTACCCATCAATCCTAGCCAAGGAAGTGTGTGGTTAAAGCAATGTCAAGTTAAAAGTGAGCAGCCAATGCAGCACACAATGCATTCCTGTACATGCAAGATGCTGCATCATGTTTTAATGTGAGTTATAGTGCATTAAGTCAAGAGGTTTTCCAACCCATTATGGTTTTCCAACTCAGATCTAGCCTACTCACATCCCTGGGCACTTCACATGCAAGTTCAACTGCATTGCTCTTCCCACATAATGAAAATGAAACACAAGTGTAATCCATCCTAACTCATGTCTTTCTTCTTTCTCCTCCTGTCCTGGGTATTCGCCACAGCAACTTCCCTCTCCCCAGTGCAAGAATTGCAACTCATGTTATATGCAAAGGAAAGCAATAGCCATCACTATTTTCTGACTTGACTTGGGGCCCTACATTAGTTCAACATTTTTTCCACTGAGTGAGTACTACTGCATCAAGCACCCCCTTTTTTCTGGTGCTCCGGAAATAGTAATTACTGTACATTATGTTCATATAAAGCAGAACACGCACATCCAAAGCTTCTCAGCAAACTCAGTTTATAAGTCAACAGAAGAGCAATGGAGTTATGGTGATGAAAATAAGGTAAGTGAGCTGCTTTTCCTTACCAGGAGGTGAAGCATTGTATTTCGTTTCATAAAATAGCTCTCGACTCCAGAAAACTGAAATGAGCACAAGTACCGATTTGTGATCTCTAGTAAAGTTCCACGGCTAGTAAAAAGCATTACAAGAAATCACAAAAGGGCAGAAAACAGAGTGCAAACCAGTTTGAAATTTCTGAAGTCAAGGGATAAGTTCAAACTATTTGCAATTGTTCAATTCCAACCTTTCACCTAGAGAAGGTGTTTCAATACCAGTTAAAGGATATCTTCGTAAGCAGCAATCCAAATGGTGAGGCAGCTGCAGTTAAATAAATTAAAACATATTCTAAGTTATTGTACTATATAAAGAATGCTTTCCTAATTCTACTATCAGCTCCTCACAGATCATAGAGCTCATTCATCAAAGTTTAGCTCTAATATACCTGCTCTTCAGGAAGACTTAGGAAACCAAAGCAAATCCTTTCACCAATGTAAAGAACAGTTAACTTCTGGCAAACAGCTGGTTTCTGCACACTGATACAGGCTACCCCAAGAGCATTTGAATGGCACAGCCCAAACCAGTACCTTTTAACTACAGTTTATCTTTGCTATGTCAGCAGCAAAACTAATAATGAAGAGCTCGTACTCTCAGCATGGTGAACAGAAGCTGTCCCTCTCTTTTGGCTATCAAAACCAGCCCAGGCTAAGAGGCCAGTTTGCACTAGGTTTGTGCCTTTCACCTCAATACAACTTTTGTCACTAGCAAAAATCCGTTTGCATCATGAATCCTAAAACCATGGCAGTGCAACATTAACTACAGAGACTTTAGATGTGTGCATCTTCTCCAGCAAGGACCAGTGTAAGATACTGAAGATATTCTTTCCAACATTAAGTTAATGTCCCACACCCTTTAGCCCCAAAGGGGTGCTAAGCAGGTACCTACTTTGCACAATGGGGAGCAGCAGTATCCAGACACACCCAGGGTGTTCAGCTCTGTCCGTGTGGCCATAGCAGGAGCACCTCTTTCCAGGTCACATTGTCATCACAGGGGGCTGTCAACATGAAAGGAGGCATATTTATAGGTTTTCACATCTCCTTTCCCAATTTTGTGGCATATGGTCTTTGAAAGCCACATGCCCTGTGGACAGTGCTCTCTCTTTAAAATCCATCCAGCAGCTGGGATACATCAGATGCATGGTTAGCATAACCCCAAGAGAGGAAAAATCATGGACATATGTGCTGTGGACCACAAGTGCAACCCAGAGAATGGTTGAAATATTGGCTCTTGCATGGCTCCAGGATACAATGGAGGGAAAGGGAAAGGGAAAGGGAAAGGGAAAGGGAAAGGGAAAGGGAAAGGGAAAGGGAAAGGGAAAGGGAAAGAAGGCTTAGCAAACAAATGTTGTGCAATAAAACACCCAAGTCCTGCTAACAGTTTGCTACCCTAAACAGAAGATCCCACCAAGCCCTGTGGCTACAAAATATTCACATTAAAATTCAGTATAGGAAGGTAGTCACAGATGCTGTACAGTAGCTGAGCATCATCCAGGCACACCTGCACAATTTGAACAGCTCTGTGATAATCTGGTGATACCTTTTTAAGGTCAAAGTCCAAATCTGTCTCAACAGAGGCTGGAGGCAGGTGCAAATGGCATCTCTGAGCAAAATTTTGACTTTTGCAATTTTACAAATCGTTATCACAACATATTTTAAGGGTAGGATCAGAAACTAAATGAAACCAGCCCCAGCCAGGTCCTGGGCCATCTACGTAGCCTTTCCAGGGTCCTCCTCTCTCCCTGCCTCAACACTGGTTCCCTCAAGCCTCTCTGGTTCTCTCAGGTGTTTTTGGGTGCCCACACACAGGGGCAGCAGTGGGACTGAGGGTCTCTTAAGGAAAGGCGGGAGCTTCTCTGAGCTGGAAATCCCTGTAGCCCATGAGGAGACTGCAATAGGGCAGGAATCAATACTAGTGGATACTGGTGCACACTAATAACGCTCTACACTGGGGAAGGTGATGTTTCAACACTTTCTTCTTCATCATCTGAATCCATTTTAATGAAACTTCCCCAAGTGAGTCAATTTTTCTCATGGTGGTGATCAGTGAGCCATCTCACACCCTTACGCCATCTATGAGCTTCTTCCTCTTATTTTTGTCCCTGTCCTGCAGAGAAGGAGACTAAGACCAGGCTTGGTAGGTGTCAGGCAGCTGGACACAGTCAAGCCGTGGACCTCTTGTTTTCCTTCTCCTATTTTCACGTACAAATAAAACCAGAGAGGAATAAACAATTTTCAAAAATTCATGCATGCCAGAAAGAAGGTTCTTATTTTAATTAAATATTTTCTCCATCCCTCTTACCCGTTCCTGCCAGTAAAACCTCAGAGTCTGGCTTCACAGCAAAGCTACAAGAGATGGGTGATGGAGAATTGCTTTTTATAAAAATCCACAAAGTTGGTCTTGTCTTCTCAGTGTTTTAAATGGGTGACCCAGCTCTGCGGGCTTCCTAGGCAACAGGTATAGCCCCACATTTCAGCAGCAGTCCCCAGCACTCAATGCAACACACATAATCCCATATCGTTTGTGTCACCCTTCCTTCCTCAGGCAAGATATAATTTCTGGCAAAGTAAAAGTATCCTCACAATAGCCCTGATAGCTTAGGCCCCTAGAACTCAACCCCTGCTAGCTCCTTCAATGGCTGCCATGAGTTCACCAGTTGCTCCCACCTGGAACCCGACCCAGCACCAACAGATGAGTGGGTCTCACTCAGGGCATCTCTGTATCTCAGTGGGGTTACAGATATTTCTGCTTTGACATTGACAAAAACAAATGTTTTCATCACAACTTTTTCACAGAAAATGGCAATAACACTCCATAGCTATCAGTCAGCAGTGAAGCCCCAGAAATACCCTCAGCTGTTTTATCACTAATGTTAGATGCTACTGGTTGCCAGTGTGAACCTGCAAGGATGCAGGTAAGATGTAGGGTGAGGTCTCATGCTTTTCAGTATCAGTCTGGTCAAGCCCTTCCTTCTCCCTGCACAGCAGTGTTACTGCACGTGGTTTGACAGATGCTGTTGTAGGTGGAGGGATGAGCACTCTCTTGCAGAGCTTTGTCAGCATCCCAAGTACCCTAAGCGGATATTTCTTTGCCTTTCTCTATAGCACTGCACATTAACAACAACAGGTTTTCACTGGGACTGCTTAAATTTTGACCAGACCTGGGACAATAAATCCAAATGATTTCCAACTGCAAAAGTAGAACTTGCTTAAAAATAAACACAAATTTTTCACGTACCCTTGGCTTTATCTGAAGAGCAGTCTGGACAGTAAGACACAATCACTAGCACAAACAGGATCCCAAATATATTTAAGAGCAAAAGAGTCTCTCTGCAGTCAGATGACAATGGTGCTTCATTTGGATCTGCTTTCCAAACACTTACACAGCACCCCCTTCCAATCACAACATGCCACTTTGAAATGCCAGTACCACTTAGCTCCTGAGTCTATTAGACCATGAAGCAATAAACCCAGGGAAACAAAAATAACCCAGATACCTACTTTAGCGCCCAGTTGACAGGTGTTATCCCGAGGGCTCCATGGCAAAAGCATCCTCAGAAATACCATAACTTGACTTTTGCACAACAGGCGTCATGAAGCTGATCTCCAAAAACTGTAGGATCTTCCTAAAAGGTGCTAATATTAACAACAGCCCTTTGTTTCTTTGCACTCAAGGTTTCTCCCTGTCAGCTTTCTGGCATTTGCCAGCGTGGTGCACGCTTTACTGAGCAGATATTGAGCTGCAAATTCCTTCATACTTCTCTATCCACAGCATTCTGCAGCTAAAGCACTAGCTGGCCAGCAGATGAAAATGCCACTTACTGATTATTCCTGCTACAGTTTGTTGAGTTAAAACCTCTTTGTTTGCAAGCTGTAAACAAATTCTTCTTAATCTTTCAATAAAAGATGTCAATTATGCTCTCTAACAATGTCACTTCATTGTGATGAAAGAAGGCATTGCCATTGCTCTAATCGTGATAACATATCAGCTGCTTTTAGAGTCAATTCCTTTTTGTGCAAAATTTAATGACCATGCAATTATTCAAATTTCAGACTAACAGACAGGGCTTTAGACCTACAACACAGCTCCCTGGCTCTGAAAACACACTCTTGAAAGCAGCAGCAAAGTCTCTAGAGCAGAATTTCCTAGTTCAAAAGGCAAAACACCTTCACACTTCCCTCAGCACAGCCGTATTTGGTCCACATTAACCACAGCTACTTCCCCAAGGAGCCAAGGGAAAAAAGCACAGTTCTCAGCATACGACTGCAGGCGTTTCTCAGGCCTTTGGCTTTCATTTGGCTTCACTGGGAACCGTGTTTACGTCCAGCTTCCTCATCTCTCTCTGGTTTCAGTGCATTTCCTGTAGAATCGCTGGCCAGAGCGCATGTGCCCCTCAGGCATTTCAACTTTTTTTTTTCTCATGCCAGTATTTATCCCATTTGTTTCCAGAATCCACTGCAGCTCCCAAATCAGCATCTGTAACTTTCTGCTTTGAAGTATTCAGGATATCCCTGCTGGGAAAGCATCTTCCTTGTTTACCTGCTCAGCCCCTCACTGACTTTCCCTCTGTCCCCTTCCACTATCCATTTTCTCCTCCTGCAGAGCTCCCCTCTACGACAAGGTTGTCCATCACCAGCTAATCTGCTCCATTAACTGCTTATGTTCCAATAACAGCTCTCAGCATCCTTATTGAGCTTATTTCTGCTTTCATGCAGCTATAGCCAGAGACCGCTGCTGCCCCAGGATTTCCGTTCATCCCTAAGCTGCCTTTCAGTACTAAACTCAGCCCTGTGGGTGTCATCCCCTCCTATCTTTTGCTCCTCTACAACTCTACCGTGGCAGCAGAGTACAGTCCTTTCTCTCTCCCAGAAGGTTATGCAGCTTGCAACAATGAAGACAGTCCACTACAATGGCCTCCCAGGCAGTGGTCCCAGTTCTACATCTGAACAAATGGCCCAGCATCACTGACTAGGCAGTGGCCAAACTAGCCCTATAGGAACAGGAACTTCCTAGGTGCATTTTGGCAAGCCACACGGCCAAAGAGCAAATTCACAACAAAAATCAGCCCTCCAGAAAGGCAACTGGTGGCTCTAAGAACCAAACCCTACTATTTCTGAAATGCCTGAGGTTGAGACTGAGAGCTACATCTGCCCTCCAAGTCCAAATAAAGCAGATGCCAGTAAAGTAGCAAACCCTTTGCCTTCCCCAACTCTTACCCTGCCCACAGAACATGAAAAACCAAACCAGCTAACTCAGTTACATGCTTGAATAGTCTTTACAATTCACTGCTTTGAATATAGCACACCTGGCATTGCTAGCATCCATTACTATGACTTAAATTTGTTCTCACACACAATAACAAACTTATGGGGAAACTTTGACTGTTTATTTGCCACACTCTTCAGATATCTCTCCCCTCTTCTCCAAACAGCCTCTATCTGTCCAATAAAAGGAGGAAAGAAAAAGAAGTGGCAGTGAAACAGTCTCCGTCTCCTCGTTATTTTTTTTACATATACAGAGCTTTGGTTTGGTTTCTGTGTGACTTTAACTTACACTTTTCTAGATAAAAATAGGACTTCTGGGATTGGGATTTTTCTGGGTGTTAGGTTGATTTTTTTCTTGGTTTGTTTTTTTGGGTTGTCTTTTTTTAATAAATAGTCAGGAAAGATCAAGGGTGAAAAAATCTTATTTCATTCCTTCCAGTGAGTTCCTGCTTGCTGAGGTTCCCCAGCACTGGAGTCTTCAATTTCTGCACAACACACCTCCAAGCCTGAAGCCCTTTTTCTGTGGCTAAATCCTTGTGCTGGTGGCAAGGGTAATGTGGACAAACCCAGGTTTACCACGTTTCTTGCCAAATCTGTTCTCCCTTCACAGCACAGGGGTTTTAATATCTGTAGAGAAGCCTGCCCTGCACAAAGCCCTTGGACACAGAATGCAGACAAAGCACTTGGAGGACATTAAAAAAGCACACTACAAGATCAAAATTATTTTGGCATACTCCCCTCAGGTAGGCATGAGCTGTCATGCAGTGTGCACTTGCAATGCCGATAGTATTGATAAGACAGAGGAAAACATTAATTATGCTTCTGGTGGTCTTGTATCTTGCATTATGTCAGCTTTACAGAGTGGATGCAGTGCTGGAACAAAGCAGAGCTCTAATGTCCTCTCTCATTCTCACACCAACAGGCCACACAAACTCATATACAGAAATAGGTCTTAATTTTTCCTAAATAAAGAAAAAAATATATACTTCTATAATCATTTAGGAAACTACCCACTTGACAAGTCTGAGAAATGCTCCAGATAAGCCCTCAGTGACAGTCCAAGGCAGTGGAGGTCCTTTCTAGAAAGACTGTAAGTTTACCCATAGCTGGATAACTTCCCTGCTCACTTCTCTTTCACTCTCCATATACTGCTATGGTAACCCCAACCAAGAGATCCAGCTCATCTCACTAAATACAAAGAAACAAATCACAACAAAACTTTCATTTTTATATTATATTTCAGCCTCACATTACTTTATACTAATCTGCTGGTATGACACAACATTGATTTCCCAAAAGGGCAGATTACGCTAATCAGGATTTCTGAAGGATTTACACATGATCCTGTATTTGCTTTTGAATATTGTCAGAGTGACAAAGGGAATACATCACCATTGAGCTGCTACTGCATTTTCTCTGGTTTAAAAGAGAAGCACCAGCACTGCCCTAATCTATAGTCACCAAAATATCTTTCGAGCAGGCTAAGCAACACATTTATGACCATCTTTTCCCTGTGAATAAAAGGGTAACTGCATCTACTGGTAGTTTCTGAAAACCATAGCACCTACACCCAAGTAATACTTTTATCACATATGTGATTTAGAGATTGCTCTACTTTCCAAATCAAATGTATGTCCTAGATCTGAAAAAGAAGGTTCATGGTCTTCAAGAAGTGTCAAACCAAAATCAGTTCATCAAAATGGAAGAAGTACTAATCTTTGTGAATGGAGACAAGACCCACAAAACACACAGAAATGAAGCATCACAAAGCTATTCGAAAAGCATGTCTAAGATAAGAACCTGGAAGAATCTAAATTTATTATAAATCAACTAACACCTTCATGTGATGAATTGCACTGTGTACTTTTCAGCAGATGCCATGCTGTGTTGCATTTAGTGGAAGGCCTACATCTTTATTTTAAGCTAGAGCTTTAAACAGAATTACCACATACAACATTGTGCAGAGCAGGGGTTTGGTTCAATGGCTTAAAATCTGTATAAGGGAGACTGCAGATTCACAACAGTCCTTCAGATTCTACACGCCAACATAATCAGGAACATGATGCTGCATCATTACCTAGATGGAGAATGTTCTGGTTTACAGTCAGCCAAAGCATGTGTGTTTATGGAACCCCTAGCACAGTAAAGGTCAAGTTTGACCCCCTGGGTAAAATCCTATACTAAGCAACCCTTCCCTTCTCCAGGCCCACCCTGTAAATTTTTGCTCATTCCTTTTTCAGAAAGCAGCAGCCTTTACATCTCCCTGCCCTGCAGATGTGTTAGCAGAGCTGTGTAGGAGTTGCCTGGCTTCAGAGCAAAGCAGCAGCCTGCAGAAAAGGCAAGGGCAAGCGTGTCCTGGATCTTTGGGGCCTCAGTGAAAGCTGTAGTTGCTGTGCACTTTGGGTGTCTCCAGGTTCATGTGATCGGATTCCACGACACCCACAGACTCACTGGAAAAAAGCTGCAGAAGCAAAACCGTATTATTGTGTTGGCCTAATCTGCTGCAGATAAGGAATAATGGCCACTGAGGTGAAAACTGGCTCTGTGCAAATATTTAATTTCCCAAGGAGAATAAAAAGAAAAATTGAAGTCATACAGAGTTTCTTTCTAAGTTTAAAGCAAGAGTCCGTGTAAGGGGTTCATGCTCTTTTGTTACTGATTTGCATTCTAGCAGGGCAGAACAGACTTCACAATAGAGGCGTAAGCGATCCTCCACACCATATTCATGTTGCATTGCTGTGGCAAGTCTACAGTGCACCACCTCATTCCAAATCTATGGGGACATCCTTCATCCACAGATGCATTTTTGCAGATTAGCACAAACCACTACCCCCAAAAGACTCCAAACTATGCAGACAATAAATACAGTATTTTAGAGTGCTGAGAAACAGCTAATGCAGAAGAGCTATCATAGGCCCCAGGACATGACAGGTTTTGATTCTATACCCAGTCTCTCCTAAATTAACCAAACATCAACACAGAAACATCAAATTGGAAAAAGCAGCGTTTCTTAATAGCTCAGCAACCCCCTAGACTGCAAACTTTCGTTTCTGCATCTCTGTGGATTCTGAAATACAAAGAAAAAGAAAAGGAATTTTGGTAAAAGGAGAAAAACATTACATGTAGTATGAGTGCACAACTTGTGTCTTCCCAGCTGCACAGAACAGTGAACCCAGCACCAAAGGAATTACTGCAGCAGTGAAAACCTTTTCTAAGTTTCATCCAGCCATTGACTCTAACACAGATGTTTTGACAGGGTTGGTTTTTTTAAAATCACACAACAGGAAAGGTCTGCAGTTTATACCATGCTTGATAGTTATTTTAGTTCTAACTCAGATTAAAGCACATTTCTTGGCCCCACTTTTTGCTGCCAGCCAGAACGGAAGAAAATACCCAAGAAGAGGGGATTAAAGGAGACAAAAGAACATCTGAGAACAGAGAGTAATAGGCTACAGATTTGATGCTTCTCGTGCACTATTATTGTTTCAGTTTATTTTGAGATGGGTAAATCAGTTGAGGGACATTTATTCACACAAGGGCATGGGATCTATCCACAAGGCACCGCTGCTCAGTACTGTTATTGAAAGCCTTAAAGAAAGATCCCACTTGCCTGCATGTTCTTCCCCAACTCAGAAGAGGCACTAGACAGAGAAGCAAAGGCACACAGCACCACAGATTTATTTACAACAGACTATAGACAGACAGCAGCAGGCAACAGAAACTGAAAACCAAAGATAAACTCCTTTTCACAAAATGCAAACTACCCCCCCACCCCCCACCCCAAGGATGTACCTGAGGGAAAACAAAGAGAAGAATTCAGAAATTCAGGTGATTTTTTTTTCTCTCTCTCTTTCCACAGCTGTTTTGGCAGCCCAAAGATGAACCAATTTGATACTGTCTGCACAGCCCTGACATAGACATTGCAGACCCTGTAGCTGATTCTACATTCTCTCTTTCCCCCAGTATCAAAAGAATCAAATCACAGCCAGAATCCACCCAGTGTTGGTTTAGGTTTCTGTGCACTCAGATGCGCTAATGTGTTTTGACACAAAGTGACGTTTTGTGGCATCATATTTTTTCCTTTACACTTACCCATGAAACATCTCCTATACTGCGGGAAGTACTACGTTACAAAGCACAGATTATGGAGCATCAGTGACCAAAGTCCACTCATTTATTTCACTTGCAGATTTATTGTAAAACCGGTGAAGCATGGAACAAACATACCCACTAGGTGCAACATCAGGACCTCAATATTCTTTGAGCCAGGACAAGCCAAAACTAAACCACACAAATCCTAAGAAACTGGGAAACTGGTGATAAACTCAGTTGAGATACAATAGCTTAACTAAGCCATTGTAAAAAGACACATTTGGGGTTGATACTTTCTTGTTTTGCTTGTTTTCACTCTCCTACGTGCATTATAGATGCATTGCAACAAGTACAGAACCAAGCAGACTGCGGTATACCAAGACATAATGCCAGTGGGGAGCAGAAATACCTCATCCAAGTGATCAAAGGACAAAAATCCATAATCCCAGTTGGTCAAAAACCAGCTACTCCCTGAAAATGGGTACCTGTGTATTGGTGTCTAGCCAAGCTATCTTGAATCACGTCTCAGCAAATCTCTAGTGCACATTCCTTGCAGTGCAGAAATGACTTGACCTCTCAATTTTACTTCTATCCAACATTATGCAATCTTTTTGCTACAGCAGTAATGAGGGCAGCTCCTTTCCCACTTCCATCTTCAGAAAGCATGAAAGTCACATCACACTGCGGTGCCAGTTCCTTCACTGTTTCCCGCAGAACCCTAGAAAAACTAAAGGAAAAGAACAAAATATTTTAGTAGCTGTCTTCCGGACTAAGGTCCTTATGCATTAGCAAGCAACCTCAGCCAACATCTTCCACAGGTTCTTCAAAGCAGCTCTTTTTATTTTTCCTTTACTTCTTTATTTTTCCTTTTTGGAAGAGAAGTTTGTATATACAATCTCCACTTCAGTTTTGCTCACCGTATTGCCAGACACTCTCCTTCCCTTACAAGGTAATCTCTTAACTCAAAAGTTAATACATCTATTTCTAGGACTTGTTCACAAAATATTGTTCCAACTCCAAACACTCAACACAGTTTTCCATCTGGGACACCCTTATCTGGGTGTCTGAGAAATCCCTCAAAATATGGGAAAGTAAGTATTAGAAGATTAAATAGGTGTTCATCCAACACCTCAGAGAAAAGAGCCTCCCAATGGAAACTGGACTTGACTTTGCAATTTTTGACTAAACAAGGGAAATCACAGGGTTAAGAAAATGCATTAGATATTTATCCCTTCTCTCATTTTTTATGATCTCAGCTGAAAGCTGGTACAGCTTGGTATACTGTAGCAGTGGAAATAAGCAAAGAGCAAAGGGAAGTTGTAACGAGGTACTCACTGTGGATGGAGCTTGTACAGAGTCCCATCTACTCCAACAGTGATTTGCAAGTGCTCCACACCTCTGTTTTCTCTCTTCTTCTCTACAACTGCTGCCAGTCCTGCCCCACAGAGCTGGGCGGCTCTTTTTGAAACAGCTCCACACACCTCTTTCACAATGATGCTGTCATCACATGTGCTGTCCAGGCCAAGCTGCTGCAGAATTCGACGAACTTGGAGAAGGGCAAGTCGGTCACTGTGCACAGGAAAGCACAGGCAGCAGCAAGGTGTTAGGGGAAGCTTCAGCAGACATGCAAATGGAAGTCATACAGCTCAGACCCTTGATGGTTTAAAAGAAATGGGACAACTTGTCCAACTTTATTTAACACTCTACAATTATTTTAGGGCATATTCCAGTCTGAATTCAGATTGCAAGCTTGCTTCTGGTATGCCCTTTGCTATGGTAGACTCTGTTTCAAGAAGAGACAAACAGTAGTTCCTCACCTAACTCTCAAAGTCAAGTGAGAGCTGAGCTAGATTAGGCACCCAACTGTGTTATTTTTGATCTCATGGCTGAGACACTACCTTCCAAAGTTTTTAGTAGTAGAAAGGCTTTCAAATAGCTTAGAAGACCATTGCAATCATACACAGATCTGTAGCTAAGCATATATTCATTCATAGATCACCGTCTTACTTAAAAAATAATAAGTACTATTTTAGTTACTACAAGAAACACTCCAGGTATAAACATGCTTGATGTTAAGGCATCCAAGCTAACATAGTTGTGGGAGCAGGAATGAATTATCATACAATTACAGAATAATTCTGTAACTCCCCTAGTTCATGGGTTTTGGCTGTTATTTTTGGGATGAGGGAGAAGGTAGAAAAACAAGATATCTACAATCAACTTATGGAAGGAAAAGTCTCTATACAATTGCAGAAAATTATTTTCTAGAGCCCCAGAAGAACTTAAGAATTTAAATCATGTAAATCTGACAACTTTACCTCTCAATCTGAGACAGGAATTTTGTTTCAAATATGCCTCTTTTCCTGAGTGATTCCGAAATCCGTCCTCTGAACAGCAGTCCTTGTTTGGTTAAGTCGATCAAAATTTGTCTCACTATTTCACCTAGGTACATTCCACTTGTCATTTTTTCATACCTGTTAAGTTACAATAGAAAAAGAAACTGCTTTTCAAGTGTTTAACATTTTAGACTAGAGCAGGGTGGATTTAGATCTTAGAAAAAGTGCTTTCCAATGGGGGTGGTGAAACACTGGAACAGATTGCTCAGAGAGGTGGTAGAAGCTCCACTCCTGGAGGCATTCAAGGTCAGGCTGGGCGGGACTCTGAACAACCTGATCTAGTTAGAGATGTCCCTGCTCACTGCAGGGGGGTTAGATTAGGCTTTAAAGGTCCCTTCCAGCCAAGCACACTCTGTGATTCTATGTACTATCAACTCTCAAAAATGCATTAAAATCTTGCAGAGCAATAGCCACTGAACTCCATCTTTCAACCAAAAATCTTTTGGGAGTGACGAACATTAACTACAACATAGTTACATATGAAAGGAAGTAACAGAACGAGAAAAAAAAATCTGGCACATTAAACAAGAACTTAGTGTTAAACCCAGAGACCACACTGAAACATTTCCCTATCCTGCAATGTGCTGTGTTCCCCAGTGAGTCATATGTAATCAATGCTGTCTTTACCAAATGAGGAACGCTCAAGTTCAGTTTATCCCCTTGCACAAGCTGCATTTTTACCTCCAAGAGGAGGAACAGAAAGCACAGCCTATGCTTTGTGGGGAAATCCTAAGAGCCACACTGTGTTAAATAACTATCATGAGGTAAAAACAGTGCTGTACTAATACAAACAATGTATGTCTGGGTTTTTTTCTGGATAGCTGCACTACTTACCATGCAGCAAATGAAATGTAACATTAAAATCAACTTTCTGATTGTTCCTTCATTAAGCAGCCAGTGTTTAATTCATCAGGCTCTTTGCGTCAGGATCATCATATATTTACCTCTGTTTCCCTGGGTTTAGTGAGCCCTCATCTACTTCTTGATCATATTTTGTTCTGATATTGTTGATGCAGCCATTGTCACCAAATCCACCCCATTCAGTATTAATGCACATTTTTCCTTCATTCCCTTCCACTATTTCTATGTTTTTCATGTCCTCCATGTAGCATACATTGCTGCCCGTTCCTGGGGAGAAAGAAATTACAGGACTTCAGCCAGAAAACTGAAGTAGCAGCTGCAGCATCATGGAAGATGATGGCAGGGATCATCTTAAAACCTCTCTTCTCCATCTCCCAGATTTCAAAGTTGTCTCCCCATCTTACAGAAGTAATTTATATCATGTTAAGAACACTGTAATTTGTCCCAAGAGAATATTATTGAGTAAAATGGGTCCCGCACAGAAATTGCCCAGCATAGAGGAAGACTCTCCAATAGATGAGAAACACTTTCAGCAGCTGTAAACAAGCATGGATCAATCACCGATCCTGGTCTGGTTGTAGAGCACCACAAATCATCTTGCGTGACAGCATGGTCCCAAACACAAACGCTGCCACAAGTCTAGCAGCCAGTTAAGCTACCAAGTCTGAAGGGATTTGGTGAAGAGGATCTCAACATTTGCAACATGGATTATGTTACCTAATGTGATGACCAGATCTCCAAACAAAATGAAATAGCTGGTACACTTAGCCAGCCACAAGAGTCTGTTTTCAGTTTGAGGCTTCAGATCTTATTTGCTTAAGCATATATCTGGTTGAAAAATTGGGAGGACCTACTAGGGGAATCATCTAGAAAGCCCAAAAGTAATTGATTCAGATGTTAAAAGATATTCTGTATTCCAAGACTTGTAACTTTGCTACGCAGTTCATGTCGGAACAAGGAGTCGTGATCTACCTGCTATCTAGAGCCACAAAGCTAATGAGGAGCCTCACGGGCAAGTCTTATGAGGTGTGGGTAAGAGAGCTGGAGTTGTTTAGTCTGGAGAAAGGGAGCTGAAGGGAGACCTTACTGCTCTTTAAAACTACCTGAGACTGTAAAGAGGCAGGGGTTGATCTCTTCTCCCAAGTCACTAGCAACAGAACAAGAGGAAATAGCCTCAAGTTGTGCCAGGGGAGTTTAGATTGGACATTAGGGAAAACCTGTTTACTGACAGAGTGGTCAATTATTGGAACAGGCTGCCCGGGGAGGTGGTGGAGTTGCTGTCCTTGACGGTGTTCAGAAAACATGACACTTGAAAACATGTTTCAGTGGGCATGGTGGCATTGGGATGACAGTTGGTCTGGATGATCTTCCAACCTTGGTGATTCTGTTGTTCTATGATTCTCACATTTGTTTACCATGAATACACTTGTTAGGCGCCATCAGAGATAAGATCAAAAGTCCAAAAGACTCTGCTACAGTTGTTATTATATTCTCTGTTGAACATGATACAAATCTGCCATGAACCCCAAGTGACTGGTAACCCAAGCTGGTATCAAGCTCAAGAGAAAGATGTTGATTTCCAAATTCCAAGCCAGGGTGTGAAGGTCAGCACCTGTACACAGGCTTTTTTCTTACAGTGATCACTTTGATATCACTGTACCTGCAATAAGGCCAATCTCACAGTTTGGATCCTCATAGCCACATGTCATCATCGTCCCAACAGTGTCGTTCACCACTGCTACAATGTCCAAGTCAAACTCCTAAAGACAAGTGAAAGTCAGTAGTGAGGTCCCAGAGGAAGAAGGAGGGTGCATTAAATACACCAAAAAAAGCAGAAAAGAGCAGCTCACATTTCTTCTTCTGATGGCCTCTCTCAGCATATCAACAACATCTTCCCCCTCACAGTCTGTTGCCTTGAAACCTTTTGTCCATCCCACAAGTGTCCCCTGAAACAGAAGAGGAAGAACATCATAAGACAGAAAGGACTGTACAAGCACATGTACCTTTGCTAACTCAAGTGATTATGGCAGCGACTCCAGGTTTATTCAGGTGTTTATCAAGATTCTGCCAATCCTGTGCCTTCTAACACTCATTTGGAAAACCTTCTCATCTTACCTGCCATGCACATAGCTATTGCATTATCTAAGGGGAAAAGGTTATATAAAATACTTGTGCTGTAAATAATTAAACACACAATAAACATTAATGAACATTTACTCGTTTTGGCTCACTTTGAAGGACACTTGGTACAATACCATCGCTCCAGGCAACACTAATTTTTCTCTTCTCTTCTCATCAGAGATCTGGCCTGACGGAAGCAGATTTACAGGTTTATTAAGTAATTAGCCTTCCACTTGATAACTGGCTCCAGACTGTCTGTCCAAATAAAAAAGAGGGCAAATGGGAAAAAAGCTGCCCTTACAAAATCTCTCAAGTTCTAGCAACACTAAAAGGCCAAGCACACAGGTAGATATGAGACACATGTGATAGCAGCATCTCAGTTTACTATCACTTCTGTGGAATGTTTCCTTGTCATTTGTCAAGCTCTAAATACAATTCTGTAGGTTTGGAAGGCACATTGAATGGTCTTTCCCCAAACAGACAAGTCCTACTGCTGTACTTTCAGCTGTGATGGGAAAATTGAGATGGAAAACCCACTAGGACATAAAAATGTTCTACAAATTGCAGGTTCATTTTCCCAATATCCTATGTATTTGACTAGGACTAAGCAACACAACCTCCACTGCCCGTCTTTGGAAATGTATCAAAATAATTGATAAATATTTATTTCTGAGTTTGACTGGTTTATTTTAATCTTTCTCTTACCTCAGAGCTGGAAAGGTGAAGATATAATATCTGTCAAAAAGCAAATCTTTCCAACTTGAACAAGCAAGCTCAGTTCTGCCCACCGGCACTCAACAAAAGGAAACTAATATAGGGTAGAAGTTATACAGAGCTAGGAAAATACACTGGGATTCTAGCTAGGCAAGTAGGAGGAGGCATCTGTTAAATCTTCCCATTGAAAAATTAAGGCAGCCTCAGAGATTCCTAGGTTGTTAAAAATACGTAGACATTTCACTATCATAGGGCTTAAACTTTATAGAATAAAAACAAATAACATCTATCTTATCAGAGATGAGTTCTACATCCCATATGCACATAGGATGATAATTTTCTCATGAAATGTAACTGATTTGCCCAGTAGAGTAATAAAATCCCCATAAGACAGGTAAAATGTTCTCATCAAAGACTAATTTGCATATATTATAAATTTTTTTCAACCTGGTACAGTCCTACATGGAAGGACTCAAAATGATGCCACTTACCAAGCAGATGCACAGTTGTCAATTGATCCATTCTGTGAAGTTCTTACCTTGTCTATGCTTGCTTGTCTGCACGGGAAGGAGAAAGTGAAGCCCAGAGGCAGTCGAGCTCCTTTAATCCCCATATACTCCAGAAAGTCTGCTATGCACTGGACAATGTGGTCAAAGAGCTGGAAGGAAAGAAAAAACATGTAAAGCTCACAGTAATTCCACGCAAAGAGCCTTGGCTGGATCAGTTAAATGTTCCCTGGAAGTACACACACACATACACAGACTGTTACACATTGGAAGGAACCTCAAAGGATCTACCTCTTCTCCTGTCCTTTGCATGATCTCCAAAGGAATGGCAAAGATTTTGTTGTACATTTGTACTGATCGTCTTCTCCCACTTCTGATCTTGACCAGCAGAACCCTGAAGTTTGTTCCACCAAGATCAAGGGCAAGAAACTTTCCTTTCTCTGTAAAAGAAGGAAGGTATTTCATTTTGGCATTTCTTGTAGGACATTTGCCAGCCAGGATGGCATACCCTGCCACACATCTCCAAGAAATTTAATCTGTGCCAATGACACCATGCTGCTCCCTATGGCATTTTTACCCCATCAGTCTGCTAGTGTGGCAAAACCAGACAAGCAACTTTCCTGAACCACCTGTAGGTAAGCAGGAAATGACTTCACCTGTTCCATCTGGTGTCCCACAGACATATGTAGGTAACATCTTCACTGTGGCATTGGCTTGTGTCTCCCGCTTTAGCCCATATTCCAGCTCAGTCCTCATTTTATTCTTAACTTCTCTGAGAGCCTCCAGGGACAGCAGAAATGGTGCGAGAGCAGCATCGATTTGCTTGCGCTGAGCAGCCAGCCTGTATGCTACTGCTGTAACCATGGCAGCCCCCTTTCCACTGCCGCTCCCAGAGAGAAGGAACCGGACATCACAGTTTGGGACCAGTCTTCTCACCACCTTGTGCAGACGTTTGGCGTATCTGCAGGAACAAAGAGTTTCTTTAGACTTTCGTGGGCATTTCATGCCTGGTTTATTTCATGTACTCACATCCAAGAGCACGAGTGCTGAAGCAGAGTCAAGACAAACAGGTCAGGAGATGGATACCCTGAGCCCAGTTTCTGTCCTCTGCAGAATCTGTACATTTCCAGGAATGTGAAGACACCACAAAAGAAGTGCCAGTACTGGGGGGAGGGATACTGAATAAAAGTCATGCAATAGTGGAGAGTCATAATCACAAACAGAGTGTGAAAGTCTCAATCTTGAATCAGGCGTATGTCCAGTTTGAGAGAAATGTTTGGGGAGTTACTAGTTTGGGAAAACATAGGATCAAAAATGAGGGAGGTTGAGAAATGAAACTGGATGATCTTTAAGGTCTTTTCCAGCCTCATCATTACTGTGATACTCACTTGAGAAGTCAACTGCTCCTACCCAAACACCATTATCCATGTACCATGTTGCTCCCACCCCAAGCTGTAAACCTCCTGAGACAGTTTTGCATTAACTAAGCTGACCTGATCCTTCACATTCTACCAGATCTCATGTAGCCCCACAGCAAACCCAACAGTTCTCTGAAAAGCCACATGTATGTGCAGATGGAGAATGCAACGTCAATACATGGCCAGCAATAATCAAATCCTCTTTAGCTACTTACTGGGGGTGGGTTTTATAGAGTCCTCCATCAATCCCAACAGTGGTTCGCATCCTTAAGAGCTTCTTATTTTCTCTCAGTCGGGTCAGTATGGCTGCTAAGGCGGCAGCACAGAGGTTGGCTGAGCGGAAGGAAACGATAGTGCAGACATGCTGAACAGCGATGCAGTCCTCTTCAGAGGGAAACAGGTTCAGCTCTGTAAGGACCTCTTTTGTGTTGCTCAGACCTTCCTTGTATCTACCCCGAAGCAAGAGAGTACATCAGCTAATGCAAGGGTATAAAGGCAACACATAAATCAATATTTGCATGTTTGCTCAAAAAGAAATGAGAGAAGATCTGTCAGTTAGTACTGTAGTTGCTTCTCATAAACTAACAATCTCTTTCCCACGCTATCCCAAAAAATACCTGGGGGAGACTCATAGGCTCCTTACTGGGGTAGTTTTTGGTGACATACCAACTAGCTAGCCAAGAAGAGAACAGGACAAAACATTTAGTCCATAGAAGGAGAGGTTAGGAATAGCTGCACAGCTTCACTCCAGGCAACAAAGAAAATTATTCCTGGAATAAGGAGGACCAGGAAGGACTCCTCTTCAAAACACCCAAATCTGCCAGTTTTCTATGGAGTTATCCATCAGCTGATGCAGAATCTGTACTACATCCTCACAAGCCCAGAATTGCCCCATCACAGAAACTGAAAACAGCAACAATCAGCCCATGCACTCAGGGCTCCCATGGAGTTACTTAAAAAACCTGCAGCTGTGACAGTTAACAATGTATTTGCTACTATGGTACTTTGATAAAACTTTATCTTCCACCAATACCTGCTTACAACTTTTCTCCTAGACAAAAGCAGTTCAGCATTGTCCCCAGTACTTACAGATTACAATTGTGTGTTTACTGTCATTGCTGTGCTTGTGAAAGACTAACAACCACTCTTAAACAGCATCCTGCAGGTTCTTACTTTTCCATGGCACACACATGTTTCATTTCAATCTTGCCCTTAGTGAGCAGAGCTGTTGACACTTTCCCATTGAAGAGCAGACCTTCCTTTGTCATTTTTAGGAGAATGAGTCTTACAAGCTCCCCCATATACAGGCTGCTGATCATCTTCTCAAACCTGGAATGGGGCACAGGACAGATGACAGGTGTTAACCAGCTAGCTAAAGCAATGAAAAGTTCAGGTATGAGCATCATGCCTTCTTATGCAGGTTGATCGCACTTAAGCATGTACAAAAGGGTTTGGGAACTAAGCTGTAAATGGGATGACATCCTGAGGTCCTGGGACCCAGCAACAGCCCTTCAAGATAATTGAGCAATTAAAGCAAATTTTCAAAAGACTTGTAAGCAGCTCAGCATGTAGTGGCTGTTTTGATGAACCAAAGTTTAAATATGACCTTTGCATATCTTCTGCTCTCAGCCTCTCCCAGTATCATACCAGAGCAACCATCTATTTTTAATGACACACTAGCCACACTGCAGCGGCAACCTCATGGTCTGTGAGGCAGGGAGGTGTGAAAAGTATCCACCCTCACAGAAAAGCAAGGTCTGCATAGGACCAGGATCAAATATGCCTGTTCCAGAGGAGATCCTGGCATACACTGGAAGCACACTTGGAGAACCCAGACTACCAAGGCAAATTGGCCAGGAAATTGACTTACAATTGTTTTCCAGGATTGAGAGATCCCAGATCGAGCTCCTGATCAAACTCGGTACGCAGGTCATCCAAAGCACCGTCATCTCCAAAGGCACCCCATTCTGTGTTAATGCACATCCTCCCTTCATCACCTTCCACCAGATCAATGTGCCTCATCTCCTCCATGTAGCATGCATTGGTGCCAGTCCCTGTGTGTATGTTGGAGACAGCGCAGATAAATCACCTGTGTGTTTCAGGTTTGCTTCCTGTTTGGTTTAAGAGCACATGTTTTGGAGGCACCAGTACATTGGTTTTGGAAGAAAAAACACAACCTGTGCCTTGCAGCACAACCCTATGTACAGGATGCTATTATCAAGCCACCTGCACTTGCTAAACAAGCATTTCATAGTGAGCAAAAAAAATAGTTGGAAATTAAATCTAAGGCTTGACTTGTTTAAAAACGATGTTTGTTTTTAAATGCCTTAAATAAGCCACCACAGTGCATGAAGTGGAGACATTGTAGAGAGCGTAGCTGGTCCTAACTATCAAGCATGAAAGAATTCAGCTTTCTCTGGACAAACAGTCAGTAATTTTCTATACAGTCAGCAGAAAAGTTTAGTATGCTAGTCACAACTGAACCCAGACAAAATGGGGACTGTGGTATTTGATGGCAATGTGATCAGCATAAAAATAGCTGCTTTACAGAAGGCAGCCAGGCTTGAAAATCTGGCCATTGTTTTTTCCATTTTCTTCCTGCTCATTCTTACACTGGGATACTCCCTTCTACTCCAGCTTTCATAGGATCAAACAAACGAGGAGGGGAAAAAACCCCCACACAATGAATAGAAAAAAAATTACCAATTATGAGTCCAACTTCACAGCGCTGGTCATCATATCCACAAGTCATCATGGTTCCCACTGTGTCATTGACCAGTGCCAAAACATCAAGGTCTAAGTCCTAACAGCATAAAGATGGGTGATTAACAGGGAAAAAAAAGCAGCTTAGAAAGAGTCCTGTGTGTTAAAGCAACAGAATGCAGGCATACTTCCTGGATCCAGAAAAACTCTCAAAAGGCACATTACTGCCTTTTATAACATTGTGTCCACAACCCTGTCAAATAATGAACATCTCTGAAATCTCATGTGCTTGGCCAGCCAGGGTCTTTGCAGGGAGTTGTTTTTCCACAATGCAAAGCTGTTTGCCAGAAAAGCAGCATGTTATTTATTGGAATTTTGTGGTATCTGTGTATCTGTCCTTACAGGCTGCGAGATAGGATCACGTCCTCCCACCAAATGGGACAGAAAATACACGCATAACATAAACGTAGCTGTTCAACACGAGGCCATGCACCAGCATCACACTTGAGTAAAAAGCTTTTCCATCAAACTCACACAGTTTTGCTTCCACACTAAAGGTAACTTGATAAAGTAAGATCAAAGATACGAAAGGATTCTTGTAACTCAGATGCCAACAGGAAGCCAGAATTCATCCAGGAAGTCGCATATCCTTTGTTACTGCTAAGTGATGCAGAGAAAGAAGTGACCCAACATCACCTTGCGAGAAAACAAGAATTGTCCTTTTCCTACAAAGATGGCAAGGTATGTATGCAAAGATGTTCTGTATTTCTGAGACGGGTGTTATGGATAGCACCAAACATGAACAAGGCTTTCTAAAACACTAAACCATAACGCTAATCAAAGATACACACCAGTTCAAGGACTGAGCTTAAAAATTCCAATTAGGCATTCCACCCCACAGATTCAAGTGGACAGGCAAGCCCTGGTAGAGTTAGGTGTGCCAGTTTGAGATGATAGCTTCCCTGTACCAACCTTCATCCCACAGGCCAGCCTATGAAGCATGCTGTGTACTCCCATTTTACCACACAGGTTCACAATGGACTCCAATTAGTTCAGACAGTGGGACTTTACTGGTCCACTATCATGGCCAGCCCAGTTTATCAGTGTGCAGTTACTGTAACTGTCAAACTGACCTCAGAGGAAGCTGAGTTACAGTTGCACATCAGCACATCATCTTCTATGGCTTCAGCTCCAAGGAAGAGAGAGATCTTACTAGACATACAGCCCTTTGTTACTGGCTGTCCTCACAGAGTTGTCTGACAACCAGAAAGCTGATCTCCCGTAACAAACAGTCTGAGGCCATGCAAGTTCACCTCCTGCAGGCACAAAACTTGCCTTATGCTTCTGGATGGCCTTGCGCAGAGAGCTGACCACATCTGTCTCCTGAACTCCTCGGACCTTGAAGTGCTTTGTCCAGCCAAGAAGAACTCCCTGAAAGTAACAATTCAGTGATCCAAAAGCTCCAACTTTAGTGTACAACCCATCAGAACAAAGTTCTGTGAAGAAGCCCACTATGTCTCTCCAAATATTAAAATTCCAAGGCCAAGCAAAGTCACAGCAGAACTCACAACGTTGGGATGCCCATCAGTACAAACAGCACTGAACAGCTACAGTAACAACATCCCAGTCCTGCAAATGCTTCTCCCTATGCTTTGTTTAAAGCATGCATGGCTTTACTAATGTTCACCACAAACTACTAACACAAAGCATCCGCAGGACTAGGAACTAAAGCACAGATCCCTAGAAATAAAAATGAAACTGGAATAAGAGGACATAAAGTTATTGTAATCAACCCTTTGTTCCCCCACGCAACTTCTCAAACAGCTCAGCCACAGGTTTTCCCTAAATATTAGCAATTGTAAAAAGAAATAGAATAAACCAAACATGCTTGAGGACACACAACAATGTGTTTTACAGTGTAACAATCTTCATACAAGGGCACATGGTTACTATGGAGCTGAGCACAAATAGTCAAAGAATAGCTTTAGCTTCAACATTGTGTTGCCATGAGATGGGAAATGAGTGTTTGAAGGGTAGTCAAGGCTCGTTAAATGCTAATGGCCATCCATGGCTTCTCCAGAGAGCTACATAAACATTACACGACACAAAGGCAAGAGTAATACTTCCAGTTGCCTGGCTTCTCCAGGTTCTGCAAGGAGCTACGCTTGCCAATAATACTTCCTTCTGCATCTTACTTCTTCCAATTTTGTCTGCTTGCACGGAAAAGAAAACGTAAATCCGAGAGGTAACTTCTTATGCTTCAGGTTTTTGGTCTCCATGAAGTCTGACAGACACTCAGCAACGTAGTCAAAGAGCTGCATGAGAAAGGAGAGGACAGAGTCAGGCTGTGTCCACACATGTGCTGAAGCACAGCAGCACCAGAGAAGACCCTCAATGACCTACCTCTGTTCCATTCCCCTGTATGATCTCCTTGGGTGTGGGGTAAAACTTGCTCTCCAGCTGGTTGCTCTGCTTCCCATCATCAGACACTTTCACCTGGTGGGCACAAAACTGGGAGCCACCCAGGTCAACAGCGAGGAAGTCACCCTTCTCTGCAACACAAGTGAGCAACCATCACTGGTGATGGCCGAAAGGCATGGCCCTGATGCCATGATGAGAGCCACGGCCCGCACCTCACCATAGCCACAGGGTCTCCTGCGCCTCATCACAGCAGATTGTTAATTCTATGGGGCTGGGAGCATCAGCAGGAAGTCTGAGAGCTGGCAACCCTAACCAAAAGGTACCAGGTCCCTCCAGTTACCTTGCTACATGACAGCATTACCTATGCCCAGTAAGGGATGAAGGATTTGCAGTTCCATGTTAGGACTTGGCCTGCCTGCATAAGTCAACTTCTAAGTGAGGCAAGACTCATTTGCCACCCAAAGTCAACCATTTCCAAATGCCCTTAGGTGTTTCTGTAAAAGTACCATTCTGGTTTTCTTCAGTTGGCAGCACTCTTAGCTCACACATGTTCTTCCCCAGCAAAAGACCAGTCCAGATTACAATACAACCTGTCCCCACTACTACAGTAAAACACTTACCTAACTCATGCACAGGAAGAAGCCCTTCCCCAAAGAAAAATGCAGTGGTGTGTGCGCAGCCTTGTGTGATCTTTGTTCCACAGTACAAACACCTGACTAAACTTTATCAAATCTACCCTTGAACAGGAAAGAAGCAGGAAATTCTACCTACAATACCATGGTCAGATATCACAAAGGTGAGGAGCCTAACTGGGTTACTTAGTAAACTCTGGCATTAGTCAGGCCATTAATCCCTAAACGATTAGAAACTGATGATGTTCCATAACTGAAACATGATGATGATGTTTCAGGTAGCAATACTGAGGGCACTGAAAAATGATAAAATTTGTTGCTATTGCGAATGGGGAAAACCAGTCAAGTTTAAGGTGTGGAAACCAGATGAAAGTTTTGCCTGGAAACAAAAAAACCAACAAGGATTTTGCAAGAGAACAAAAATAGAAGAATCCATGTGATACTTAAAATAGGCAGTGTCAGTAACACACAGATCGGCTTGACTCTGCAGCATGTCCTTGACACAGCAGATGGAACACACAGGTCAGAAGAACATTGTCCAAATTGGCCTTGAGCAACATCAAGCCTAGGAACAGTGATGGTACTACATGCAGTTTTCCAAGTTTCCTGACCTTGGGGCCTTCCTGCTATTTCAGAACAGGGTCATCACCACGTGAGACCTCAGGACCAGTAACAGTCACTGAGATAGTGTTAAGCTAACATTTCTTATCTTTGATGAAGGTAGCAGCAAAAGGAAGAGCACATAGTTCCAGTGAGGCAGTTTGAGAGAATTTAATGTCATTTCTCACAGATATTACAGATTTCAAGCTACTAGTCTTAAAATGTTTCCATTATGCCATTAAAGCCATTATCACTCATTTAATTGTATGAAAGTTAGCTTCAGAAGGAATAAAGTCCTGTGGAAATGAAGTACAAAGCACCCATTTCTCTTAAGATTTCCAAACGGCTTTTGTAGGCTCAGTCCTGCACAAAAATTCATAGACTCCATTAAACCTGGGAAAAACAGAATTTTGTGCCTGCCTGCACTGCCAGGAGCCAGCCAGGCCTGAAAAGTCCTTTTGGATGCAAATACTTCTTTGAACAAGACAGGCTTTTAAATCACAAGTCCCAGAGGACACCTCAGCTATTTGTCTCCTCCAAGTCTCTAGGGCAATTGGAAACAAGGATCCCACTGCAAAAGCTGAGCAGGCTGTTTCCTGGTAGGGCCCCATCCAGTAGCAGATATTCCCAGTGCAGAAGGCAAGGAAAGGGAGGAGGTTTAACTTTCAGGGGCAACAGAGAAAGCAGCAGTCTGCTGCCAGAAGCTGAGAGTGGATCACAGTTCTGAGAATGTGATTTTGCAATTTGACGGGGTTCACAGCATCATGCTGTAGCCCCACAAATGCCAGGGCCACAGCATCACCTGAATTCCCACACCTGCAGTAACCTGCACTGTGGGGTCTGAGCTGTAGAGGCTGCTCTTGCTTTGTCCAGCCACAGTTCCTGCAGCAAGGCCTGTCCTAGGTACAGCCACATTAGCAGAAAAGAGGCTCTTTTCTGAGCCCTTACTAGGTTCCTTTCCAAAAACAAGCAGCACTAGGTCAAAATCCACCTGGTGCAGAGAAAAAGCCTTCTGCCAGCACTTCTCCAAGTTGCCATGTCCTCAATACACACCTGCTGTTTCAAAAGGAAAAAGGCAGTAACTTAAGAGTCATCAGCAGCCCTGTGTCTTTGCTGTGCTGTCCTCCAGGACTGGCAGCAACCCATCATCCTGTAAACCAGCATCGTTGTGATGGAGCAGGGGGAACTCACCTGAGCCGTCAGGAAGTGAGCGCACAAATGATGGAAGCATTTTTACTGTTGCCGTGGGGTTTGTGTCACTCCCCAGGCCCTTCACCATCTCAGCCTGGAATCGAGCCATCACATCCAGCAAGACATCATCAGAGAGACGCATGTGATACAGGTACCTGTCAACCTGCAAAGATGGAAGGTATTACCTAGGAGGCCCACAGCCTCCTCAGTGCTCAGAAGCTACAGAGATGAGCATTGCTTTCACACTACAGGACTCTGCTATATGTGCTGAGGAGGTCTTGTTTATCACTACAGGCAGCGAGAACGGAGGAACTTCCCAGACACTTACACTAGTTTTCTAACTGTAAGTGATGCAGTCTGACAGAAAGGATCTGAAAATCCTGAACCTAAATTCACCCCTGCATTGTGCTGGACAAGAACTACTATATGCATTTCTACCCACTTGATGGACATGAGGATAAACAGATCCTAAGGAGACAAGAGCATTCCTGTCACATGTTTAATGATCTGAAAGTGAGCAAACCCCACCTGACTCTAACAGGTCATTTCATTTTTAACCTTAGCACCTAAAATTCCCATGATGGGCAGTGCAAACTGCAGGACATCATCATCAGAACATTTACTCTTATAAAAAATGTTTTGAAAATTATTAATGCAGCCTTGGTGAACTACTGTCAAGAAGTTACTCATCTTTTCTGATGGCCTGGTAACTCACCAACACACTTAAGCACAGGAGACTTTCTTGAGACCCTAACAAGCTGTTTTTACACCATCCTCTCCTCCTACGAATGTAATGAACTAGAACTGCAAAGTGTCTTGACCTGGTGAGAATTCAACCTCTCTGAATTAGATCCAGAAAATGCCATCAGCACCCAAGCATGTCAGCCACAACCTGAAAAAAAAAGCCATTCAGCTACTGCTTCACTCCACAGACAATTAACTTTGTTGGCATGCCAGGTTGGAGCTCAAAGCCTTTTTCTCGCTCCAGCTCTGCCCTCCATTCTCTCCCAATTCTAGGACTACATCTAAACTACATTTTCACATTTTTGGGTGCAATCAATATCCTTCCTTAAGGGTCTCTTACTCGCAACACACAGAAAAATAAAAGTCAGCTGAATTTAAAGGGAATCAAAAGCATCTGTGAAGTAGCAAACATTCAAATAAACTGTTGGAGAGACTACTTGGTGTTTCTGCACAGCTTCATTGGGACAAAATTTGAGTTTTCTTTAGGACCACACACTGCTTTGATTGACACATACCTGCAGGGCTGGATACACAGCTGGAAGTAAGCTAGCCTAGAAAGACAACCCACAAAAACTAGAAAAGATGCAAGAACCACTCAATATCAAAATGCCGGGAGCCAGACTTTGGTGCTGTATGGACCACCTTGCTACAGAAAAGTGCTGCAGTGTTTGTGCTCCAAAGAGCCAGATGTTCCCTGGCAAATAATCTGTGCTAACATCCTATTCCACATGCCATGAGACTCAAAGTCAAAGCCCGTGGGAAGGATGGAGAAGTGGGACAGCTTCCAACACTTTGCTAGTACAAGACACCTAGCTCTTGCACCGTGGGTTGCATGGCTACACTGCTGTATCTATCCAGAGCACATTATCAGTCAGGAGGTCTGGAGAACATGCACAAAACAAGTCCCACCTGGAATGAGGCAGGATTTAGAAGGCAGTACATTGTTTAAACAGAGGAGAACACAGGTTTATAGATAAATTGGCCTCTTCTGTAGCTGGGACTGGCCACCTATATTAATTATCCATTTTAAACTGATAGTCAGCAATGAACCCCCCGAAAGAGCCAGGACCCTGAAAGTAATTCCAGCACTTACCTAACAGAAAAGAAAATCTTAAACTGCAAGATGCAGTTGGCAAGGAGCAGCAGCTGCCTTTGGATACAGCTGTGCCTTGAAAAGGCCATTATCTAGATCTTTCTTTGTAGCCCTCATTTGAACAAGCACTTGATTTCCTCCAAGGCTTTTCTGAGGCCCCATCACTGTGTAGGATCCACCACCTCAGCACAAGCACCAGCAGTGCTTTCTTGGGCATGCCAAACAAAAATTAAAAGTAGAAAATATAGTGACTAGAGCTGGAGACATAGAGGACTCACACACTCTCACACAGATCCAAAGAACATGGTGACAAAAAAACCCCTCAACAGCAATAGAAATTACTGTGTCTGTGTGTAGAGCAGTGAGCTGGCGTGCATTCTCCACACAGAAATTGCATTCCCCACTCTGTTTACCCACAACCACAGGAGAAAACAGTCCTCCCTGAGAAACTAGGTAAGGCAGAGCCCAGGAAAGCTCGGCTGCCTCTCCAGCCTGATTTACAAACAGAGCAAGGTCTGCATCACATAGCCATTTCCTGTAAATAAAGCAATGTCACATCTATCATCTATGGAACACCAAACTTCTATCTGCCTCTCTCCCACCACACAAGGTCAGCCCTTATTTTAAAGTGGGTCCCCTCAATTATGAAAACAATGCTGTTCTCATAGCTGAGAGGCTCTTGTTGACACCAGGGAAAAAATAAGCTGGGGGGAGAAAAGCATTCCTTCTTGCTAATCAGGGAGAAATCAACTCAGCTCCATACAGCCTACTCTGGGCTTCTTAAAAAAATAAATCTAAAGAGCATCTGGCTTCTTTTCTTCTGGGACTTCAGGGAATTCCTCCCTCAGCTACATTCTGGGTATTTCCCTAAATACTCTATCCAAACACTGCTGCAGAAGGTCTCTCTCTTTCTTAGTAAGAAAAGAGAGAAGAACTAGCACTGTCCTGATATGGAAACATTGGATCACCTTCACACAAAGAAAAGGCATTGGAGCCCCTTCTGATCATATTAAACCCTGGGGATAAAAAAAGCTATGATTGAGAGACAAGAGTCAGAGACATCTGACTGTTGAGATAATATAACATCTCTTGGAACACTTCTCTTGAAGGTGTAATTAGTGGAAGAAGCCACCCTAAGAACCAACTGCTCCATGTTTAAAAGAGAATACTGGCAGGACAACTCAGTGCTGCACACTTTGCTGATGAGCTCAACAGTGCAGGTGGATCTACTGACGGAGACCTTCGATCTCCACTGCCATGTGTCTGCAGATAGCCCTGCCTCTAGCTGATTGAAAACAAGATGAAAAGCCTGGCAGTAATGGCTACCAGAAAGCACTAAATGGAGACACCAGAACAAAGGAGACATACTTAAAAACCAGAGGGCCTCTAACCCACAAGCTTATAGGTCCCACATGGTCTTATGATGGAGAGCCAAAAACCCATGTAACAGCCCATGAAAGTAGACTAGGGAAAAACAAGCCTCACAGAGCTCACTCCCAGTACTGACAGCTTCAGATCTGGGCCATCCTGAGCTATTCCAATTGTAATAAAGGTCACATCTATGAACATAAAAGTGATCAGCCAGGTTTGGACAAACAGAGAGGAAGCATAGACACTTACTTCTCCCTCACCAGCACTAGTTGGAACTGTCTCTTGAATCCCAGAAGACCTTGCCTAAATATCTCATGAGTTTTCTCTACCCCTGGTACATGAATGACTCTAATACCTCTCTGCTTTAGAAATCACATCCTTCACACTCCACTTACAGAGCAATTCAGCAAGAGCTTCCACACTATCCTCTGCACTACCCCACACCATGCCAGATAAAGTCTGAGCACCACTTCTCCTTACCGAAGATCAATCCTTTGCTCTGTCACTGAACTTATAATTGTGCAGGGAAAAGCACTAACCATATCTAATAGTTATGTGCAGGGAAAAGCACTAACTATACTATCAGATGGTTTTGTGTTCAAATACTTCTTACCCAATTTGGCTAGATAACACCATTATCTAGTCTGCATTGTGTGCCACAAACCCTGCAGTACCTGAGCAACACCGTTCTCAAAGTAGTAATTTGCTAACGCTGTGCCTTACCTTTTTTATCTGATCCTCTTTTAGCTTTGTGAAATGGAAAGCTAGCAAGTGGACAGCAAACATTTTCTTGAAGTGAACGGATGAGGTGGTAGTGACACAGCTGCTGTAACTCCAAAGCGACAGGCCTTATTCACGAAGCTGGAACTAGAGAAACAGCTGAGGCATTTCCCCCAGGGCGAGATAGTGGAGCTCCTGGGAAATTGAGCCCAGAAATAAATCCATCCAGTGTGATCAGTTCAATGATTAAACTTCTGTCTCTTTGTATCACCCCCTCCACCAACCCAAGTCCCTCCCTCCCCACCCACACACTTCATTGTGCCAGAGAAGGCACCTGGAGAGCTGCCAAGCTGGAGTGGATAAAAATCGATTTTGCTGCTGCCCCACTTGGGAATTGTTACCACTTCGCAGTATAGTTGCTACACAGTCTGCCCTGCTTCACTCCACTTTGCTCCCGGGCAGCTGACAAGCTCCCACCAGCACAGCATGCAACCAAGTGCTGCAGGTAACCTGGAAAATTGAGAGGATTTTAGGAGATTTCTTTCCTCTGCTCAGTGCTCCCATGTGCAGAACAAGCTCTTCTTACACGAATTAGCTCCGCCTGAGATCCACACAGCACACCCTTATCTGCAGTTTTTTCCAATTAAGCTTCAGCCACATAAAGGAGCCAAGAAACAGGCAGACCCCTGTCCCCTGCTGAAACAGCTCTTGTGCAATTTCCAGCGTAGAGCTTTGGTACAGTTCCCTTCCCTCACCCCTCCTGAAGACAAAGTTTCAGACCAATACAGATTGGTATTGCAAAACCTGGAGACTGAACAGATTTACCTACCAGCCAACAGCGCTGACACCTGACTGCTTCACTTGATAAGTGTCTCTGACTGGCAGCACAGAATGCCTATGGCAAAAGCTGAACCGGGAACAGCCCTTAACTGGTACTCTCAAATATTCACCCAGATTACACAAATGCTTCCAGGATTTTGTCATTCTATCAGGCAATATGGGCTACAGAAACATAATCCAAAGGAAACTAGATGAAATGTTGACACAAAGGAAACAAAAGGGAATAAAAAAAACAACCAAACAAACCTAGTGGCATTCTCACCAATGATTAGAGGCTCCCTCTCAAACTACACCTACACTTGGTGTGTTACCCCCACCCAGCTGCTGTTCAGTGCTTCAGCAGGAACAGAGCACATTTACTGCACTGGCAGGCAGTTGCCACCCAGAACTTTTCTGAACTAGATTACAGTGAAAAGTTATTTTGATAAGTTAGAAAAACAGCCTCGGGGCAGGGGGAGAAGAGGGATACGGAAGGGGTGTGTATGCCAAGTAATGGGAGGACCCACGAAGAACTACTAAGCAGTACAAAATCTGCTATGCAGATCCAGAGCTTGGTAGAAGCAGCTAATCAGCAGAGAAGGATCTCAGGCTGTATCAATGCAAAGCTTAAGGCAAACCTAACAACATCATGCTGTTATGCAAAAAGAACATAACCCACAGATGCAGAAAACAAAACACTTAACTCTCTGTAACTCTCTATACTCAACACCGACATTAGGAAAATAACTCTGTGGCAGCTTCAGCACATCAAAAATGCACAGACCAAAAGAGAGCTCTGCTGAACATCTGGAGCAGTCACAAGTTTAATTTTTTTTCAGCCTCTGATCATGAAGAAAGACTGAAAGAGGTGAGGGAGGGGAATTTACTCTGCAGAGACAAATTATAAAGAACCCATGCTAGGAAAGGTTGATAAGGTCTTTTTCTTTTGTTTGAGGTTTGTTTTGGTTAGTTGGGTTTTTTTGTCCTGCCTTGCACCAGGGATGAGCTCTGGGCACTGGGAGATCCCAGCAGCTTATTTATTTTCCACTGTTCTAGAACAAAAGTAAAGCAGATAAGAGTAGTGAGCAGTCCCTAAATAGGACTCTAAAATTAGGCCCTTGATCTTCAAGAGACAGGCAAAAAAGGAAGAATAAAAAAGCCACCTACTAGACCAAAAGCATGGTTTACTTCTCCTGCATTCATCTTTTAATAATGGCTGGCTTATTAAGTCAGACAGCGTCTCCCAGAGGGACTGTCTCTCTTCTCATTGTTTACCCATGCCATTCGAGTCACAACCCCTGTGGCCAGCAAAACTGAAAACATCACCTTTCAAGCTCCATCCCGCTCTGATCCAGAGCTCATTGTGTCTCTAATACAGCAGATTTATTTCTCATTCTTTTATTTCTTTTTCTAACAGATGCCACTGAAATAAGGTCTCAAAGATCTAAACATTACTGAATAGGCAGCAAGCTCTGTTACATACATGACATGCCAGAATCACAGCATAACTTACTCATCCCTGGTGCATCATAGCTTCAGGCTGGCTGCTGTGCAAGAAAAGACAAGACATGATCTCATTCCCACACAGACAGCAGTTCAGTGCACTAAGGGCCCAATACTCAAATACGTCACAGCTTTTTTGTACATATTCTGGCCAATACAGGGAACCAATCCAGGAACAAGAACCCCATGAAGCTTGAAAGTTCAAGCCAATGTTGCTTTTTCCCTTTGTTAGGGCTGCAGAGACTTGAAAGTTGTAATACCACACTCTCTACTTTGTTCTCCTGCAGATCCTTTCTCAAGGCAGGATAGAGAATCCTGAAGAGGCTGGTGTTCATATGGTCCTTCCACCTCCCACAGCCTTACAGTCAAAGGCCTGCAAAGAAAAGGAGCTCACAGCTGCTGTGGGGAAATTCAGATAAATGTCTGAGTACATCAGCTAACTGTGCACCAGCTACCTCCAAAAGTAAGTCCCATATCAGTTAGGTATTTTATTGCTGGAGAAACACATCTATCTTTGATGAAGTATCAAGAGGCAGTGACAAGACTGGTTGATGAAGTTGGCACATAGGTTAACAATGAGAGACTGGACAAGGTTACAAGAGAAATCCTTCTGTTTTATAGCTTATGCTTCCAAAACCAACCGTTAAAATGTTTCCCCTCCCAGTAGCTGTTTCCTATTATATTTCCACAAGTTCAATAAAACTCAGAATATGAAAAGCTCCCCACATTCATCATGCACATGTCCCTCCTAGAGAAACATCAGGCTGCAAAATAAGGCAGAAACACTGTGGGTACTGACTGGAGAATCCACTGCAAGGACAGACACTATGCAGAAGACCTAGAGACAGCACAGGCATCAAAGAGCACTTGGCTTAAGAAGGCTTTTACCAAGTATTGTTGTTACAATCAGCATTTTACACTTGGAGCACAACAAATAAACACAAAAAAATAACATTGTAAAATAAATACCAAACATATGGGACTTCGATGCTTTAAATTAATCTGGAAACCTGAATACTTGAAGTAAACAATTTTGCAAGTTGTGATTCCGAGAAGAGTGAATAATATTGCTGATGTTGATTAGAAATTTCAGCAGAGCCCCATGAAGAAGAGCAGGAGGCTACTCAATCGTTGCCCAGGGGCTTGCCTGCACAGGACACATTAAAAATGCCCAAAGCACAGCTTTGCACCACACCAGTCCAGACTGTACTGCACAGAACCAATCTGGCAACCACTCCAATGGGAGTCAATGACAGCCACACCATTAGCTCAGAAGAAAGAAAAACTTTCATAAAAAGTCAGCCTGGAAACGCCTGAATAAACTTCAGAGCTCTTAAAACAGTTACTATGGAGTCACTATGGAAACAAGCAACAAGTTAAGTGAAGTGCTAATCTCAGCAAAATACATAAAAGAATGCTTATAGTCATTTAGCTTCCCTATTGCAAGGCTTGCTGCTCAAATACATGGCTCACTTGTACCCCGATGTCCCAGCCACTCTTTCCTTTTCTCAAAAATACAAACTAGCAGCTCATCTTACAATTAAAAGATAAATTTATCAAAGCAGATGAGAAGCGAAAAACAGTAGCAATGTGAATCTCCTGTAACCCAACCCCATACGCCCTGGGGGAAAGAAAACAGTGGTTTGCAGATTCGGCAAGAAGTTTGCAGTCACACAGGTAAGTGGGCAGACATGTGATGTCAAACCCCTTCTGCAGGCTTGAGCAACTACACTTCCCTTTGAGTCTACCAAGTGCTAAGAACACAGAAGATGAGTGATCGCCCTCAATCAAACAACCCACAGTTATACAAATGAAATACATTTGCAAGGGTTAACTGTGAGTCCTTATTCTATGCCAGTCAGCAAAGGCTGCCAGGACTCTGAGAAAGCAAATCAGAATTACTCATCCACAAAGTAGAAAATTCACAACATTCACATGACCACTGCCACACAGACATAGCAACTTGGTCTCTTTTGGGGGAATAAAGATTCAGGTTTGGAGGGGGAGGACCTACAACTTTTCCTTCCCACCAATCTGGTACTGAAATCAGGGCAACATGTGGACTGGAAAGAAACATTTATGCACTGCTTGCATAATGGGGTAAGAGAACATGAAATACACTGAACACAGTAGTTAAAAACATGATACAAACTGCTGCAGACTTGTTCCTGAACAGCATCTTTAAAGACTCATACTAGGAGGAAGCAAAGGGGATTCAAAGCAATCTTTCAATCTGCATAAATATGTGGTTGATCATTTTAGGAAGTCATGGTTTTGATACAATGAAATTCAACCTGCTTTTTACAAGTAACCCAACACTAACAGGGTCTGCAGGCTGGTACACAGCTGTCCCCAGAAATACGGTTGCTGCAGCATTAGTCTCCTCAGGCACTCCCAACATGTCCAAGTGCTGAAACCCTTTTCTATGAATACACAATAGGTTTAGCATCTGACTCTTTTCTATCGTCAGGGTTTTTTAACCTATGACATTTCCACTCTCCAGTATCCCTACTGGGATCTCAAAAGCACCTTAAAGCAGCTCACACTAAAACAAATGACAAAGCATTGTGTATATGTGAAAGAGGCAGAACCTGGTCAGTGCATCACATTGTTCAGTGATACTGCATTAAGAAAAAAATTGTCCTTTCCCTGAGAACTTATTTCCAACAAATGAAACCTTCCTCCAGGTGGTAAGCTCACTTTTCCAGTTCATCACAGCAACAATAAAATATTACTAGCTGTTATTTAAACTCAGGAAGTTGTGTGAGCTTAAGTAAAATATTTACTGACTTCCCTCAAAAGTCAGCTATCACGAACTGGCATGGGAAGCAAATAACAATTTATGATGTGCAACAGAACAAAATCGTTTGTGTGAAACTGAATTAGAAAAGTTAAGGAGAAACGGACATCTGAACTTTTCAAAAGTAAATAAATAAATTATACCTATGCCTCCAGCATCTCCTCCCTCCAAACCATCATTCAGATTTTTTTACTTTGCCTGAATCAGTGTGATGAGACTCCCCATGGAGCAAGAATATAATTTAAAGAGCAAGGACATATTTCACTTTGTTCCAGTAATTACCCCTCAGATGATAGAACTGGAATTTACTCCAAAATTCCTGCGTCCAGAATTTATCATTCTCCAGCACACCACACAAAGGCTTTTCATCTCCTTCCACATTTTTGCAGGACACAAAGGTTGGAGGCACATGACTCCTATCACCATTGTGACCCAACTTCCTGACAAGTTATACATTATTATACATTATCTGTAAACTCTGCCCTTTAGGCAGGGACAGAATGAGTAGCTAATTCATTACCAGTGATATATCTGATGTTTATTAACAACATGAGGATATCTTGCAGGAGGATATCAAGTTCAAATTTTCACATAACAGTAGATCACATACTTACTCTGAACACTGTGACTCAGAAAGTGCACAGCTGACTGGGTAAAGCAAATCTACAGCCTCTGAGTTTTTGAGAGCCCATTTCTCTGAGTGCTTCATGTAACTGGCCTCAGGAGAACAAAAAACACTGAGCTGCATCAGTGTAAACATGAAATGCCAAAGATGTTACTAAAATAGTATTTTATTTTATGAATATAAACAGAATTAGGACATGTTTCTATTTTTTCTTTCTCCCTGTTTCCTTTGAACTACTCTGATCATCTCTTTTTGAACCAAACCCATATCTACCATTCCTGTGCTGATCCTGCCACTCACTCTCCAGCTGTCTCAGCATTTCTTGTGTTAGAAGTCCTTCACGCAGCAATCTGTTAGCAAGAGAACCACGGCCATGGCTTTTCAGATCCTCCTGTCTGGTAGCAGACCGAAAGGCTTTCAAGTTCCTTGACTTTCTTTCTGCTGGAACTGCCACTGGAATAGAGAGTGCCTCTGTGGCTCCTGCACTGAGATGGTCTGAAACGGCTCTGGTATCCCTCTTAGTCCTGGAAAGACAAGAGTCTTCTGACACAACTTCTGCTGTGCCAAGAGCAGCTGCAGATTGTGAAACTCTGATCAGCTTCGTGATGTTGCAGACTCCAATCTGTATAATGTCATCTAGTTTTTTCTGAATATCCCTTACAAGGGCAGCATCAGGAAACATATCCATGAAGCGGTAACTGAAGAGAGGCAAAACAACACACAATTAAACCTTTTCATTACAGAACTGCTGACTAGGACAAAAATGAGATATATACTGTGTAAAGGTAAAAAATAAAATTATTATGTACTGCATGGGAAGGGCCCTGCATTTTAACTGTTCTCTGCAGAACCCATGACTTGCTCTCACAATATAAATATGTCTGCATTTTTCAAGATCCTCTAAAAGACCATAGCAGCCCAGCAGCCCCTACTTAATCACATACACATGGGCTTAAATTACAGAATGCCAGGTATTGGAATGGATCTCAAAAGATCATCTAGTCTAATTCTCCCGCCAGAGCAGGATCACCGAGATCAAGTCACACAGGAACATGTCCAGGCAGGTTTTAAACGTCTACAGTGAAGGAGACTTCATAACCTTCCTGTGCAGCCTGTTCCAACGCTCCGTCACTCTTACTGACACTACATTTCTAGGACTGTAAGTAATAAATATTAGGGAAAGATAAAAATAGTGCTCAAGCAGAAAGACAATACCTCAACCACAGATAGAGGTCAAAAACGTCATGAACAGCTTCAAGGTGTACAAGTTCTTTGATGTTCTTTGGAGGGGCTAAAGGCCATTTCGTGTGCCGACAAAGCCAGTCAAATGTCAGAGGCTCATTTCTACTGAACTGTCTTGCAAACTGAAAACCAAACAGATTACCTTAGTCAAAAAGAAGAAATCTCTAACGCGTTAAATTCCTTTGAGTCTGTGGACACAGGCTACTCCAAGAAACACTGCTTGGTTTTACACAGCCCAAATGCCACACATTCTTTTACCTAATTACTCAACACAGGAGCCACTTCTCCTTTTCTGGGCCTCATTAACACAATTTGTCCGTGGGCTGTGCACAGAAGTAAGCGACAGAAGTACAGAACTTTCTGGAACAAGCATACCACTGAAGGCATACGATTTAATCTAGGCAAAACAGATGGACTTCTTTCACTTCTGCTGCTCCTACCTGTTAATTATCTTGTTTCAGATTCTCCAGGGTTGAGAAAATGTTAAATATGTTCCTTGATCTAGGAAACATTCTATTCACAACCCAAACAGATTAATCTGCAGTAGAAAGCAGACCTTCAGAAACCCAGATGTCTCAGCTCCTTTACTAACCCACATACAAATGAAAGAACGTTAAAATTTTCAGAAGCATCGATGACTTGGAGTAGCTTTCTAACTGGCTGATGCCACAAGGGGCTTTTTTAGTGAGGAACGGGATTTAAATTCACACAAGAATTCACAACAGCCAATCCCACTCCAACATCCCATTATACCCCTTCTATGCCTTCATCACTTGAGATCTTAATGCTCAGCATTTTCTTACAAAGGAACTTTAATTTAAACTCTTTAAATAACTCAATTTTTAAAGACCATCATAAGCGATTTTTGAAAAGTGCAGGTCTAGTATCTGTGACACAGGGACACCACATCATTTTATTTAGAATGTTTAATGCAGTCTCTAAAAGGGGACAAAGGCGATACTATTTAACCAAGTAACAGCCCCAAACACAACTATTAATCCTGAAAAACTGGAATCAGCTGACTACAAATTCCTCAAAATAATGTACTCTGGAGACACAGTAGAACAACAGTTCATCCAGGCCTGAAAAGTGAAGAGATGCAATTCTAAAAGCAACATTAGAGCACTGTATTTTCCAGGGTCTTAATTTTACAGAACTGTATTATAGGGTCAGCGCTCGCACTTAATCCCATATTCTTTTGCTGCCAAAATAACACCTTGAAGCAGTGGTGTCTTGATGCTTAAAGACTACTTTTAGACACACTGGTACAAAGCTTAACAACACACAACTGCATTTTGACTCTTTCCAGTTCAATCACCTACATACAAGGTATGCAGTAGGATTCTCTGAAGGAAACAGCAAAAAGTTATCCAAACTTTAGTTTAAATGACAAAATGATAATCTATAATCAGAAGTTAAAAGCTTTGGCTAACAAAAATGGTGAAGAATATAAATTTTTAAAAATATATATAATCTCCAGCTTTTTATATGACTACCTGTGAGTAATGTAAGAATGCTTTCAAATGATCCAGTGACAAAATCCACAATACAGCAAGTATATACTGTTTCAATTCACCAAGATCTACTTGCTTCAATATAAACATCATGGTTTTTGGAGAGAAAAAGCCCAATCAACTGACCTTCAACAATGTGGTGCACACAAAAGGCTCTTTTCTGTTCAAGGGTGCAGTGCAGAAGACGTATCGTGATCGCAAATTTAGTGGAATGTGCTGAATCATATCTGCTAGAAATTTAAAGTCATCAATATTGCAGACAAAATAAAGTCCATCGACTTGTGAGAGACTCACAAAAATGTCCTGTGAAAATACAACCAACCAAAAAGGACATTAGTACAGAAGAGGGCTGTTACACTTTTATGTTACCAAACCAAAAACTCATCTAGCATTTCAAAGGGTAGTTATACTCAAAGAACAGTTAAAAGCACCAATTTTGACCACAGTAATAAGAAAGAGGGCAGTGGAATTCCCTCCTCTAACAATATTTTCATTCAAAGGAGAAGATGACACACACGGTGTCATTTCAGTTAGAAAGAGACAATTTCAATAAGTCTCCTAAGAAACAAATACAGTGTTCTGGGAGTGTACATTTTAGTTACTAGAACCAGTAACTAAACATTACGTTTAGAACTTGGTCCAGGTTTATCACTTAGGGTGATCCAGAAAGCTAAGTATACAGCATAAAAGTAAATAGTTGAGGTATTTTTAACCCAGTATTGGGAACAGATTTATTTTAAGAAAAAAATCAGATGATAAATAGGGTGTTGCAATAGAGGAGTTCTAAACTCCTCTGAAACATATCCAAGGTTTGGAGAAACAGAAGATGCCATTGCACATTGCAGAAGGAACTTTTACAGGCCCCCAAAATTATTTTCCTAGTGTAAATATTTGAAGATTTTAAAATGTATTTATAGAAACACTGATCTTCTTAATGAATGTGTAATTGAATACTTTATAGATTGATAACATATATTTTTGATCTTGATACTTTTATGCTGGCCCAGAAATTCTTAATAACAAAATTTTAAAGATGAGCCTGTTATCCTAAGTCCTTCAGGACACATCCAGGACATACCTTTTACCGTGAGTCTAGTAATCACATACTTTGCTACATAAAAGCACATCAACAGAAAACAACAATATACAATTAAATCCATAGGACCTGCAAAGATTTTCTCCATGTACTAAAAACAATGACACCATTTTTTTTAATACGACAATAGAACCTTAATTTCTACCTTAGAAGATTTAGGCACTTCCAAAAATTCCACTATCCAACTAATGATGAGAAAAAATATATCCTATAAAATTTGTTTCCTCAGAGTTAAGCAGACCCTATTAAAAGTCCACAGAACCAAGGAAAAAAAAAATATCAGGTAGCTCTCAGACAGGCAGAAATCTGACGTGACCAGCCCATGTTTCCAGAGAACTGCACATAAATTCATCAACATTTCAATCTCCAATTTCAGCCTCAGACTAAAATCTCTACATTTAAAACACAGAGAAGTTGAAACTAAAAGATTGCTGCACATTTGTCAACACATGTAAACATATTTACACACTTTAACAGTTCTCGGGTTTACTATAAAACAGGAAAATAATTTGCATTTTACATTATTTGCAGTCATCGGTGCAGCAGAGAGAAAACCCAACTGACACAAGACATACACACATTTAGGCTCCCAAAGGGCATGTCATCACAAAAGCAGCAACCACAAGCAATGTTTAATTCTTAAAGCAAAAACTAGCATTTTGATCGTTCTTACAATAAGATTGGATAGAGTGGCATCAGGGAGATGATAAGCAAACATTTCTATCTGCTCAGGAGTAGGATGTAGGCCAGCAGCCTAAAGGGAAAACAAAATAAGAAGCCCATTAGTTCTCAATATTGTTTTTAGTGCATCACAAACAAAATCTAGAAAGACAAAATGCAAGAAAGCAAAGCACCACACTGAGTCCAATCTACTTAGCAGACTTATCTGGAATTTAAGAACGTCTGTGTTTGAGCTTTCAAATCTTATATAAGCAGCTTCAATATAATCGAAACATTGCACACCTCCAAATGGGACACATATTCAAAGTCACTCCAGCATGACACAATCCATTTTTATTACTAACTTGTAAAATGACACAAGGAAAAATTATTTGGGATCAGAACACAGTAAAACAGCTCCAGCACACTTCTGCACAAACCGTGTCTCACCTTCACAGGGCGCACAGCATCACTCAGAATCTCCTTCAGCTGCATGAGGTCATCACGATGCATTGTAGTCACTTCTCCTTGAATGAAGGATGAGCCGTAACGCCCAGCTCTGCCTGCAATCTGTAGAGCCTGAGAGGTTGTAATGGAGTCTATTTCCTTTTCCCCCTTCTCATTGATAGTTGGCTTTACTATTGAGTTAAAAACTATTCTTCTAATACACCTGCAATATTTGAATAAAAACAAAGAGGAACTCCTTTTTTGCTAATTATTTCCAGTATACCATCTCCCAGAGAAGAATGAAAGTTTGCTTTTCTTAAAAAAGCCTTTTTTATTTTCTGTAAATTAAGGGACAATAGATAACTACTTAGGACACAGCATATTCAAAAGGACAGCATTAAGACCACAGGTTAGCTGCAGGAGAATGCAATCATGTTCTAGCAGGGTCCAAATCCGTTTATCATTCTCTGCCTCAGTAGTTCACACAGCAATGTGACTCCATCACCTTCAGCAACAAAATATATCTGAAACTGGGCTACACTCATTCTACATTTCAGAAATGCAAGACTGATAGCACATCTGACTCCAGTGAATTGAAAGGATATTAACAGTGCCTACTATCATACACAAATAGGCCAAGTGAACCATTTCATTCTTGAATCAGTTCTAAAATTAAAGCCTAGCTCTACCCAATCAAACTCATACTTCAGAATTACACAGTATGTAGTGTTATCTAGACATAATAGTATCTAGCCAAATTAGTCAAACCAGAAGGAAATTAATGTAGGTATCACACTTGCAAAATACATCAAACCAAGAAAAATCTTACCATAACCTGCTCCAAGTACTTACAAATTCAGTCCCATTCCAATCGCATCTGTAGCAACTAGAATTTTGCATGGATCATTAGGATCATTGAATTTCTTTGCCTGCTCAAGTTTTGTTCCTAAAACAGAATGACAAAATGCTTCACATAGCAAACTGCTCTTATAAAACAAAGCCAGTATCACTAAGCCTTTAAGACAGGCTGAAAAAAAAAATAACTACTTGGCTGTTATCGGAGGAAGGGGACAAGAGGGATTTCAATCATACCCAGAGCTGCAGATAGACTTCATTTAATATTGATCTTCAGACAGATGTAATTAGGTACATAATAAAAGTCTAATCCCAAGATTAAAGAAAGCACCAGGCAGTCAATGAAAGCTGCTTACTTTCTCTAGCTATACAGAGATGCAAAACTAGGAGAATTTGTACTGCTTCATTTTAAAAGTTTGTATAGGAAAGCAACAAGAAGTAGAACATTCCCTTAAAAATAAGAGGAGTGCTTTACCTGGTGGCAGACTACCATATATGACAGCACATTCTAATCCTCTGGCTTCAATCTGTCGACTGACAGAATAAATGTCGTTCTTACTGAAACAAACAATGCAGTCCCCAGGCCGGAGGTTATCTAAAGATTCTAATGCATAATCCAGCACAATAAGAGGAGTAAGTCTCTTATAGTTTCGGACCTAGAATCAAAGGAGTTGTTAAAGACAATGCTTTTAAATGACAAATTCCTGTGGAGTATCAAACAGCACTGTTATATTACAATTGACTGTAGCACTGAGGGACCTCCCACAGTCCTGAAGGGATAATTACTGGGAAGATGACCCACATCTTATGCACTTGCTTACTTGCAGCAATTCCCAAGAGGAAAACATAAGGCCTTTTCAGGAAACGAAAGAACTAGACATTTTAACATAAAAATAAGACTCAAGAAAATAAGTATACAAGGCTACATGGCAATTCTATCAAGAAACTGGAGTCTGTTTTTACTCAGTCATTTGAATGGTGTAACTGGTCCCCTTTCAGACTCACAGTCCCAACCACAAAGAGATATGTAAAGCTATGGCTAATTCAGTAGGAAATCATGCAGGCTGGACTTTCTAAGCACCATATTTTATGATTTTTAATGCTCTTCACCTCTTCAAAGGAATCTTCATGAGGGGAAAAAAACAATTACTTATGACAGTAAGGTTATGTTTCAGAGATCTTTCAATCACTTTTTGCTGGAGGTGCAGGCTCTTGTAACTCCTTTCCACACCATATGGAGGATAAATTATCAACTGCCTCAGTAACCTCAGCAAACTTGAGGGCACTGTGCCCTCCCAGAAAAAGAGAAGTGTAAAGAAGACACCCAAAGAAAGATCCTGCAGCATTCCCTGGAGGGAAATCAGAAAACACTTATTTTCTTGAAAGCAGAACAATCCCACTATTAAAAAAATTAACACAGAATCAAAAAACATCCTCACAACATCTCTTGATTTACAGGAACTGAGAAACATTTTAACAACTCCTGTGTCCTGAGTTAGAACGAAGGTCTAAACTGGTTCTGGGTTGGTGCCCAATTCAATAGGCAGTGAAGTAACTTTGCTAAAAAGAAAGAATTTATTGAACCCACAACCAAGAAGCAAAGGAAAAATCCTCAAATAAGTAAAGGAACAAAAAAAAGTAAAACAGAAACTGTATCACAATGCCATTACACATACTCTGAGAGAAATGGGAGACAGCTAACAAATCGGGTTTTGGCTTCAGATGAGAGCCCTGGGAAAAAATACACTCTAAGCAGAGGGGGAATTAAGCCATCCACTCCATCCACAGAACTCAGTAGGGTTCCTGAGGCCCTTTACATTGTCATGCTTTTGGAAAAGTCCTTTTTCTAGTCCTCTTGCAGATGCCAGCTTCTCCATGACTATGTAGTCATGATCTTCAGGCTGCAACAGCATCTCAGATGCAGGAACAGACACTTCATAATCCCAGTCTCTTTCTATTTGCTAAAGGTTTAAAAGATCAGTCCCTTCTGCTCCTTTTAGCACAGAACTTCAGGCCAAGCAGAAGGAACCTTTACAAGCCCACCTTAGGATTTGTCTGCTCCTGCTTATTTTAACTTCTTCCATTCCCTGTGGAAATGCTGAGAGCTGTGGCCCTGGTTATGAGGGGACACACCCATGATGAGGACAGAGGCAACATGGTGATGGTCACATAGGGCCTTCCCTATTGTGGTAAACAGGGCTCACTCCAGGGGCTCTCTCTTTCCTCTTTTTCCTTCTCTCACATCGTTACAGCTCCGAGGGAGGGAAAGGGTTAAGAGCTCACCACCTTCTTGGCTTCTTCAAAGACCATCAAGTCGAAGGGGCAGTGGCTCCTTGCATCTGCCCGAATTGGGCCAGAGCTGGCCCCCGGCAGCAGAACTGCAGTGACTGCAGCCAGGCCAGCCTCTTTCCAAGGGGAACTGCACTTTCACCACTCTAAGGTAGAGCAACCAGGCTGGGCCTTGCCCCCCACCCCGAGTAGGGGGCTGTGCTCAGCCCAGCAGAGCATTCTGTCTGTTAAGATACAGAACCAGAATGGAAGAAATCCAGAATTCTACCCATTTTTATAGGATCTATCCACCAATCACATCTGGGGTCAAGACACTGACCCAGAGGTCTGAAGGGACAACTACCTCTATTTTCAAAACAAAATGCACTTTCTGCACAAAAGACCAAAATGCAACATTTTAAAATTTGGCTACTTTTCAAACTATAACACTCCTCCAGGAATAACATGAATTACTGGTATCTCTCAAAAAACCCTTTTGCCTGTTTTCCAGCAAGAAGCTGATGTTTTGTTCATAACTACAGAATTAAAAAGCTTACTTCAACTTCCTCTCCTGTAGTGTACATGAGCTCTGTTACCAAGTCAATAGCAGCAGGTTCTCCACAAACGTGGATTTCTTCCGCACAGAGTCCTGAGCAACATACAATGAAATAAAATGCAAAATGTTACATATTTATAAACAATAGTTTTATCTGACTTTCACCCAAAAACTACATTTTCATGTCTGAACACATCAATGAGGTATTTCATACCCTTCAACATCCCAAATCCAACCTGAAGCCTCTCCCACAACACACTAATTCCTTTAGAGCTGCTCTTGATCTCATATCAGCAAGAGATGCTTTGAAATCCATTAGTATGATGAGAGCAGCTAATACCTTATTGCACCCTCTCAGTCAGAACAAGTGCCCTCACCCTCTGATCAAACATACTCAAAGCTTTGAGTATGTTTTGTTTTGTTTACTACTTTACTAACTCCCAAACCACAGCAGAACTGCTTTTTTTCCTGCACAACCTTGTAAAAAGTATGAATCCGTCTCTAATGCAGTCAGAACAGAAAAAGAAAAATAGAAGAAAAGGAAAAAAAAGGAAGTAGGGAAAGTGTGACAAATCATCCTGTTAAAACTAAGCATCAAAAACAGTGAAGGAAAGGGTGTGGGGAAATCAGATCCCAAAGTTATGTTCAAAATCTGAGGAAAAATGAGTTTTTATAATTCTAACACTATCAAAATAAACTTTAAGAATTTAATAGAAGTATTAATGAGCCATTTGAAATTAAGAATATCAAGCGTCTAATGCTCACCAAGTTGCCACACATTTAACCATATCTCTTCATAACAAAATCTCTGGAAAATTGCCTTGTTTTAATTGAATGAAAGCAGCATACTTCCAGAAAATCATCAATGTAAGGGGACAGCATGGTGTGCCAATACAAGGAAGCAAAACTAAAAGAGGCATCTGTCTAACCTAATGATTTTTAAAAATGTTGTTTTCTTAACTAAAAGCTGACAGGAAACTTGTTGCAATAGAGACACAAACAAGCTCACCTAGAAGGGCTCTTGTCCAAGCCCATCCTCTGGCAGGATCTCTGATCATTTGAATTTCATCAATCACAGCCACTTCATCTTAAAACAAAAAAGGAAAACCTTACACACCAAGGAAGAGCATCTAGAAGAGCAGTACAACACAGGATGGAACTCAAAGGCACTCTTAAGAAAAACTGCTCAAATCAAGTTAATCCTCTACCACCAAAAGGTTATTCTGAGATGATCCAGATTTTATTAACTGCTCTATCATACCTTGGAAATTGTTCAAATAAGAGTGAAAAATTAATAGTTCAGCTACTTCAGAGTCCAAGCAATAATACACTGAAATAACTGCATATACGTACAGGGTGTATTAGTGCTGCACATTTCAATGGTACAAGCGATATGAGGAGCTTGCCTGGCATCTTCATTGGCATACACACGCTCTTCTCCTGTTACCAAGTCACATGGCACATTCTAAGGAAATTCAGAAAACTCATGTTAAGTTTCTTTAATACCGCAGAATCTCCTTTCTAAAGGAGAAAAAAAGATCAGTTTCTTAAAACAGCCTCTAAAACAGTATAATGGAAATTCTGCATAAAATAACTGCCTTTTGAGACCTGTACCCTGTATATAAGCACTATCAGACTGAAGGGCATAATGAAGAGGTAGTATCTTTAACTAAGATGCTCTCCCCTACTGCTACAGGAGATGACATCTTCCTCTGAGCATTTCAAAGGTGTCACATCTGCAACAAAAGAACCATCAGAAGAGCTACAGTATAAGGGGCTCACAAAACAAGGTCCAGCAGTGAAGGAGCTTCCTCCAGTTCATTTGGTGATAGCCCTGTTGGGTGTCTCCACCCTCTGCCTTATACTCACACACAAGTTCATGAAGGCCAGCTTTGAGAGACAAAGAGCAGGGACCATCACCTTCTGTCAGCTCTACACTGACTCATTCTCAGGCACAAGGTTGCTCTTTCTATAGCTACAGTCACTTGTAGTGCCATCAGAAAGCCTTGTTTAAGCCTCAAGGGTTAAGTATATGCCATGATTATGTGTGAGTTAAGTTCTCACACACATTAAACACATGAGAAAAAAGTACAGTAACTCTACTAACACCACTACCACATCACTATGTGGTGTCTGCATTCACTATGTGGCACTTATATTATAGATATCTTCTAGGAGAAGCCAATCTTTCCTATGTGTTGTTGCAATAAACTAGCAATTGTAGACTTGGAAATTCTAAATCACAGACTTATAAAAAAAAAAAAAGAGATCACAAGATCCTTTGGCAAACAGGCAAACATTCCTGTACATACACACTATGCTGCACTAACGTGCGACGTTTCAGAACTGGTATAGTTCTGCACAGCTGGCAACACAGTGGTGAGGATCCTTCAAAAACATGCAGCAATTACAAACATCCTAATGAAACCTTACTCAAGGGATATGATACAGGGCTTTGCTCTTCAATTCAACACACCTGAAGCCACAGAGCTTTCTATCAGATGGTTGAATTAAATACATCTGAACACTGAAGCAGAAGGTTGAGGGGAGTTAAGCAAAGACAGTTTTTTGTGAACAAACTAAATGAAAGGTCAAGCCTGTTTCCACGCTGAAAAAGCTGCTATTAGTAGCGCCTGGCTAAACCCAGGGAGTAAAAAATTACAGGAAAATGGAGGCAGGTTATATGGATTTTTGCATCATATGTGATTTGGAGACAGCAATATTCTGTTTGGGGAATCAATATTCCATTCTGTTCTGCACACCTCAAAAATGCACAACTGGTATCCATGTGAGTCGACACTACTATTCAAGCACACCACCCTGATCAACTGCAGTACTTTACAAACATGCATTCATGAGACTGTTCCAGTACTAAGGTTGTAGGTAAGTAATATAACATACTGACAGCATCATTACTCTTTTGGAAGATCTCATGAGCCAGAAGTTTTAGTGGACCACAGTATATTCCAGATTTTGCAGACAAAAATCTCTGGATAGCATGGTAAGTTTTTCCACTGTTTGTAGGACCAGCATGGAATATTATCTTTCTCTGAATAGCCCTGGCATCTGGATACCTAAAACATACAGAGAAAAGATGATGTATTGAACATGTTTATGGTGTTCTAGATATGGAGGAGATGGTAACTTAGCTTTCATATTTTATAATAAAGCAGTTATTATGTCTTATATATTCAACCTGTACATCACACAATGCTTTTGAAGATTTAGTGGAATTCATACATTGGGGTTTCTCTCCCAGAAATATTAATATTTAATGTTCTGACACATTATGTCCCAAACAGACATAGGCAGAAGAAGCTTTCTGGAAAGGCAACACAACTCAGCAACTGTCATAGCAGACATAATCTTATTTTCCCTTTAATTGATTATCTATCTTGTAATAAAGATGAGAGAGTTCCTGACACAAATTATTGAAAAAATAGAGAAATGAAACTGAAAATATGGTACACGAGTGCTACATCATAAAGCTTAAGTCCACAGGCTATGAAATTCTATATTGCCAAGAACAGAAAAACTCTGCAACCACTTAAACACACTGACCAGTTAGGTGGCAATCTCAAATCACTGATCTTACGCAGATCATCCATACAGTCCAGCATCGGAAAGATCTGCTTTGCATGCCTCAAGAAAAAGGGAAAGAGATCATCCACATGACCTAGAAGTCAAACAAATACCTCATTTCAGTATATTCACTCTGGTAAGCCTGTATGTCCAGAGAACTTCTAAATAAAATGAGAAGACATGGAAAAGATGGATGGGAAATAGCATTTCTGTCCTCAGAAACATTTTGGCCTTTTCTTCCAAAGTTCATCCGCTGCCTTAGAATAAATTGAAGTAAAAGCTTCTAAAATGCTTTTGTGAATAAACAGAAAAAAACAGCTTCTCTAGGTTAGTAAGATTTGGGGTGCTGGTTGTGAGTGTACAATCCTCATGTACGAAAACAAAATAGAAACATTATCTCAGAGCAGACATCCAGGTTCACTCTTGTGACTGTTTGCAGAGTAGATATGTGGTCTTCAAGGTCTCATTTCAGGTCACACTCCAGTTGTCTAGCTCTCACAGAATTTCAAAGAACTGTATGGATCTAAAAAACTATATCAAACACACACATAAATGCAGTGATTTCTTTTTGTTTGATAGTATTTAATGGATCAAAATCGTTATGAAAAATTTAAAGAACTTACAAATTACAGTATTTTCAATGATCACTTTTGGATAAGCAAAGCTAAACTAAAAAGCTTCCAAACTGCCACCTAACCAAACGCTTTACACTCCTACTTATGCAAATTTTAAGGCATCCATAAACAATGTGCATATATAAGCAAATAAGGAGTGGAAGTGAGGAAGTCATGTACATAATTTAATGCATAATTAATACAAAAAGACAATTTACACTTCTTAAGAAGGAACCTAAACCCACCTGGCCAGGCAAAAGCTCTCCAAGTGCCCCCTAGTGACCACTAAGTTTTTAAGAGAGGAATATACAGAACATCTGTTTTCATTTCAGCCATAAACAGAAACTGTCAAACAACAGGCTGCTTCTTGCTAAGACCTGCATTTTTTTTGTTTCCACATCAGAAGATTTAAGGTCAGAACACCCTATAGGATGGGCACAAATGTTTCTGAAGGGGAAGCAGTAGCAGGGGGGTCTTCAGGTACATGGGTCAAAAAAAAGAAAAAAAAAGTGTTTTTTATTTTACAACCACTCCAGATACTTGCCTGCATCACAGCATATATCACTGAGAATAATATGCAAATCAGCACTCACAGAGCTGGATTCCATTATATACTTCCTAAAGCTTATAAAGGCTTGGTGAAACAGGCGAGCTGCCAAAAGAAGAAAAAAAACAACAATGAATGTGACTGGGATCACAAAACTGTGTTTGTAAATGCCCAACAAAACACTAAATTATCCCATTAAAACCTACACTTAATGTGAGTAAGTAAATATAAGTAAATATAAAGTAAATGTATAGGTTATTTGCACCAAGTGACAGAAACAATCTAAACAAACATTAGGCTTAGCCTGTTAGGTCAAGCAGTGCTGCGAGACTCAAAAAAGATCAGATCTAACATTGAATCTGAATCTGTATCTTCACATTAATTAAGAAAATACTATATTGGAACATTTTCTTACCATCTAAGCCATTTTCTGCTCCTAGTCTTTGGATTTCTTTTCTTTTGTAGAACTTATTTAAATTTTTTAGAACTTCACCTGTAGAAAAGGAATATTATTTTTTTTAGTTTGCTTAAAATTAAATTACATTCTCCAGGCCCAAAGATCATGTGGAGAAGAAATTTTGGCCATGATGAACAGACTCAGTCATTTCTCCCTAAATGAAACACAATCAACAATTGAGCCTGTTGTGGCAAAAGACAATCTTAAACTGCAGCAGAGTAAGAACTGCCATGAAGGTGAGTTCAGGATTTGAGACACACTCTCCCCCGGCACTTGACATGAGAACTTAAGGGTGGTAATCTGCAGCCAACCATGTTATGGGACAAACAAATTCGTGCTTCAAGGTGGGTTTTGTTTGTTTTTTGCTGGAACCCTTTAGAAAATTGCAAGTTTTAATGTGAGAACTACATCTGGTTAAAGCTACTCAGTGACAGCTTTTACCACACATCCTGAGAGACACTCATCCCTCTTCACTACTTTCAGGACACATGCTCCAGGTAAACCAAATGCACCTATTTCTCAGGTTAAATGAGAGGAGAAAGCAGAGGAGGAAAAAAAACTTAACACTTTCTTCATCTACCTTACAAATTACTCAAATTCATTTTTATTAAATCTATTTTTATAAAATTGTATTATTTGCCCTAAAGAGCAAGCTAGGAGTTGCAAAAATCTGTTATTTAAATAACAGTGTTACACCCTGAATTCAGGTAAACCATCATGGCAAAAATGTGTCCCCTTTCCATCTGGAGCAGATCAGAAATTCACAAAACTCCAGCAAACATAAGCAGTACCTATTCAGAAACTTATGCTTAGAATTCAAGTCTACAAACCCTGTATTATAAAATGCCAGGACTGATGAATACTGCAGCACACCCCTGGTTTGCCCACACAATTCACTGAACAGGTCACTGCCGAGGAACTTGTTAAGTGCCTGCCATGACACATAAAGCTTCCCATGAGATCAAACTTAAATTACTGAAAGGTTGCCCGTCTTCTAAAAAAACTATACTCTAGAACAGACATACGACACTTTGCATAAAGAAAATCATCAGGAGACAAGCATATGGCAAAGTTCAACTGCCAGCAAAGCCAGAAGCACAAGAGCAGTGGCTACATCCACAGCCCACACGTGGTTACAGTAGTTCATTAACAGATGAAGTCAACACTCTGAAATGCTCCAAAGGTAGCTAAGCAGGACTGTTACCAGGTTTATATTTACTACACAGGGATACATTCTCTCATGGAAAAACATTTAAGGGCACAGAAATCAAAGGCAGATTGGAAAACACTGCACTGAAAGAAACCATGAGGCTCCTAAGAGAAAACGCATCACCAGCTACGTAGCTAAATTCACAACCTACCAGCCTTACTACAAGATGAAAAGGTCAATGCCAGAGCATTTGTTACTATCCAAGGAAACATGACACTAGGACCATGGCAGCCCTCAACATCCAAGGTCACGATTCTTCCAAAGCATAAATACTTGTCTTAACAATAAGGAATATAAAATCAGAATAAAGCAGGCATTCCAATTCAGTGAAACATACCCACATTAGCTTAATCTGCACATAGCACTATTTCTACAGCAACAGCTAAACATCAGGGTATATATAGAGATGTCCCCTGCCTCTACCATTAAACTTTTTATCATTCAGTCCTGTTTCAACATTCACCTTTCTTTACCATTTCTTCATTCTGTAACAGAATTGTAGCTCTTACTCAGTTACACTGACTTCTGTGGTTTTTAACATTCTGTGTAAAAAGATGACCTGACTCTGAGTTAAATTCAGAAATTATGGAGTTCACTTGTAGCATATCAGATTTATTCAGATGATTCAACTCTATCTGCAGGCAGACTTTTCAGCCATTTTCCAGCATCTGAGACAGTAACAGTCCGTTCAGTAAGCCTGTGTGCTACCACTGGGGCAGCTGGACTTCTTCCAGAATTATTATGCTCCTGTTGTCTAGTCCAAGTGACATTGTGCATTTAACTAATCCACCTGTTCAGGCGTGTTTCTGGTGCATGAATTGCTGAAAATGTCTCCTCTTTCCTAGCTTACATTTCTCACCAGCAAGCACACCTGCATGGTTTGACAATTAAAGCCACAAAATTGACATTCAATATCATAATTTGGAGGCATTAGGCCTCCAAATCAACAGCCATATCAAGCATTCTGTGAAGCCATGTGGCACTAGCTGCTCATCTTTCATACAGTACATTTTTGTTTGCATTTATTCTAAAACGGATAATGGATCATCTCCATACCAAAAGACCCACAGACAAACCAAACCCAGATTGTGCTGCCCGCTGACGTGGCAACATCTGAGCCTAGTACTGAAGATCAATCTTCTTTTTTCTGCACCTACCTACATAACAACCCTATCTTCTCTCATTGCTCTTTACACTTTTTTTTTGATACTACATGCATGAGCAGAATTCATGTTCCCTTTTGACTTCCTATGTTTAACATCACTTTCTTTTTTAACTGCTCCTTACGTATGTCCCTGTAAAGTATGCATGTGTTACCTACTTACTCAACAATTAGCTTGTTTGATAAGACAATCACTCAAGGGGGTTAGTAAAGACCTATTTAGATCTTATTTCATATAGAGCCATTTAAGATTGTTCCACTGCTGCCCGTATCACTGTGATCATGACACAAATATATCAAAAGTACTACTACCGTAAAAGCAATGAAAGGTTACAGGAAGGCCTTCACCACTCATAAGGAACTACTTCCTCTGAAATAGGTAACAGATGCAGCCATGAATCCTCCACAGGACATTGAGTAGAATGATTGTTATAAAGATTTCTCTAAAGTAAGCTGTTATATTCTGCTATACTGACAGACAGCACTGTAAAAACTGTGATCACGTCCCCACTTCAGCAAATAACAAGCCAATTCACATTGAAAAGTTTCTTCTCAAGCTGCAATCAGAAAACCCATAAATATTTTCTTAATTGAATCTAGTTCAGTATTTGACAGCAGAATTTAACAGAGCATCTTCGTTCAAAATATAAAACAAACCAGATATATTATATTGTCTGTGTGTTCAGAACCTAGATGGAAGCAGAAGACTCATTAAAAAAGAATGGATATTTGCTAAGGAAGGTCTTATTCAGTTTTCTCTTTAATGTTATATATGGGTTTCAAAATACACAATTACTGACAGTTATCAAGAGAAAACAACAGGCCAGGAAGAAGCCAGAGGCACCATACAGATCAGTCACCTGGTTGGTTTTCCTTGCAAGTCTCACATGAGAGTGGTTCAGGCTCTTTGAAGCAGTTAACTTCCACCCATGGGAACATAATTTTAGCTAAACTGTTCTCTTTCTGAACATGTTTAGCAGAGACCAAGTGGAATCTATACTTATTTTCCCAGAGTATTTTGATTATACCTTTTAAGAAATTCAGCAAACCCACTTGTCTAATAAAGGAGTTAAGTTACAGACATGTAAGATGGTGCCATTCATATGTATTGACATCGGAGGATTGCACGACTAATATAAGCCAAAACTCAAAATCATATCCGAGAACGACACAGATTTTTTTGTATTACAGCTATTAAGGATTTTCCCTCCTAACCAGGTTTTTTATCAGTCAGGGACAGATATTCTTTACTCAAAAGTTCTGAATAAATCAAGATAGAAACTTGTAGAAGCATGGGAAAACTATGTAGACCTCAATGCTTTAGGATCAAACATCAAAAGGTTCAAGAAGTTACTTCTTTATCAATAACGACAGTATGCTGGCTAGATAAAGTAAGATCTTTCCTGGGCAGAAGACTGAACACGAATGAAGAATGCACAGATTATAATTTTTAAAATCAGTTACAAATCACGCAGTAGTTCCTGAGATACAATTACGTGTAGACATCAAACTGTAGAGCACCTAAAGATCAACAACGGAATTTCTTCACTGTTTCCACTTAAACGACAAAAAATTAACCTGTTGAGGGAAATGACAAGATACATTCCTACCAGAATATATAAGCACAAAACACTGAGGGTACTGAAGAGAGTTTTTACGTGTGCCTCAACTGAGAAAGTCCGGTAACTACACTTGCTCGTGCTTTCAAGATGTGCAAACCCAAGAACATGGAGAGATCCACACTGCTCTAACTGAAAACTAAAGTTTTCAAACGCTGATGGTCAGTAACCAGGAACACTGAATGCTCTGCCTCAGGCACGTTCACAAATAGACAATGGTCTTCTGCTTAAAACATCAGTGTTTTATAAAACTCTGACTTCCAAGTTCAGCCAGTTACAGTTCCGGAATGTCACGCGATTTCAGTTTAGCGGTGGGACCTAACTGCGCCTGAAGAGGGAGTGGAGGCACGGGGTCTACTGACTGTACTTGGGCATCGCACACGCCTCGGTAAAACCTCACTGCGTGCCATGACCCAAACCGGCTGCTCGCACCCCGCCTGCACCTTCGCAGGGATGGACTAGGTGCTATCAAGCGACGAGCCCCGAGAAGGGCTCAGGAGAGCGCCCAGCAGGGCTAATTTCACTTTCAGGAGGTCCAGACCGAGGGGCAAAGCGAGACCTGGCCGCCCTTCCCCCCGCCTCCCGCTTCCTGCCCGAGACAGGGCCGCCTTCGCTCACCCTTGTCAAGAGGCCTCGTGAGCTCGGCGCCCACATCTGCCTCGCCCACATCGTCAGCGAGTTTCAGCGGCACTGGTACGAAGAGGGAGGTGTCAGGGGCCCGGCAGCCGCCGCCGTCCGAGGAGGCGGAGGAAGCGGCGGGGCGCAGATTGGCGCTGAGGGCTCCGCCAGGACGCAGGGTGAACCCCGCGCGAGCGGGGAGCTGCCGCAGCAGGAGCCACGCGCACCTCCTCATCGGCAGCCAAGGGCAGCAGCAGCGGCGCGCCGCTAATACGTCATCACCCCGCAACCGCCCGGTCTGAAGTACGTAATCGATCCGAGACTACAGCCGCGCATGAGCAACTCCGCCCTACTCTACCTCCTCCCACGGCCCCGGTTCCGGCCCTCCCACTCAACAGAAGAGACACGGCACTTAGCCGAATTCTGAGTTTTAATAGTTGCCGCAGCGGCCCCGGGGCGTTTCCAGCTAGTTACACACGCGTCCTGACAATCTGAGGCTGGATAAATACAATCGAGTTCCCAAAATCACTTGGTATCGTTCTCCCGGTTAAAACATGCAACTGTGACCGTGAAAATAGTTGGCTTTAACTTTATTCTTTTAAATTTCTTCAACAGGCACTTACATGAAGGAGTTCAGTTCACTCTCATACAAAGATAATCAGTGAGAGAAGTACCCCAGCATAAAGTATAGAGTTCCTGTCTGCTTTATCAAAGTGCCACAGTAATAAAACAGTTCTTACAGAAATGTAATTCAATTATTTAACTTACTCATAAAGTAAGGTTACCAATGACACTTGCACTGGAGTTGAGACATCTTGGTTTAATGGCCAAGTGAATTACAAGTGCAAGTAGCCTTCCACGCAGCAGGTTTCAGCTAAGCCACACGTCTGGTAACAGACCACATGCTGAGTGGTAAACAGATGAAGCTAACAACTTTAAGCTATTTCTCTGAACACTAAATGCATGTGAGATGATTAAGACTAACAATCCACACCAGGCAAGCTTCTGACAGTTTTATGGCTTGACTGGCTTCAAAATACCTTCCCAGAAGACCATAAAAGCTCATTTGCTCTCATTTGCTCTCCAGGAAGGACTAGGAGAAGGATGTTCTTTGAGGATGTTTTGCCTCTCCTATCAGGACAGCAAGGAGACAAAAGACTGAAGACAGTGGAAGCATGAAACTGGGAGGAACCACATAGTTTCACGTATTTGCAAAATAATTATGTTTGAACATTTTACCCTCTAACCACCTGACGGTGAAATCATGACAACATCTCTAGAGTCACTTGTTACTGGGCAACAAGCATACAGTCACTAGGTACTAAGCCCCAAAGTCAGCAGCCACTCACACGAAAGGCTAAGAGAAAACAGTGGAGAGAATTGTAGGAGGGAAGGCAGGGCAGACTTCTTTGCTACTGACAGATTCAAATCTTCATAGACACCTTACCCAGGTCTCTGGAGACTCCAGTTTCAGTGCATAGATACACAACACAGTAATCAGACTATGATTCAGACAAATTCAATGTAAACTTCAATTTTTAGTGTGATTTAGTCAATTGTTGCATCTTAACTAGTTTCAAAACAAAACAAATGCAAAATAAGCAACACTGGAAAGAAACATGCTATAAACAACATGAGAGAAGTGAGATGCTTTAGTCTACGCTGCAGAACTGATCAGGAAAAATCAAATATACGAGCCTACCATGCATGGAAATAGCTAGATTTAAGCTTATGCATATCCAAGTGCATATCACATCATAAAATAAATGTGCAGTATAAAATAGTAGCTTAAGAAAGTTCTAGTGTTTGAGAAAGCACTTTATTTTAAATGTATATACATACTTGAATGTTTAACTGAAGAACACTTTAGCAGTTTGGTAAATGCAGCACTGCGAGATGAAGACAGTGGGAATGGGTATTCTAGCCTTCTTTTCCCACAGACTGCTGCCACCTTTAACCTGCTGAAGCATCACAAAGTTTTTCGCCTTACACCAGTTCACATTTCAGGTTGCTCAGCTGATGCTTGTGGCTCTGGAGATTCAAACCGCTGGTGAAAGTTTGTTCGTTGTTTCCTCAGCTTCTCAGGAGCTTTTCTCCATAAAATTATTTCCTATTTGAAGAAGGAAATGCTTTTGAAACCATCATTTACCATTAAGCCATCAGTATCAAGTATCTTAAGTTCCTGGTAGGCAAAGAGGATTTAAAAAAAAAAAAAACAAACCAACATACCACAAAGAACTCTGCATCCCCACTGCTTACAGAACAGTGGGTTGCACACAGAAGGTATAAGAAAGATGAAACAAGTTTACAGGTTTAATTACTGCCTGAACACCTCCCTTTATCAATCTTCAGCAGTCACCTCTTCCGTAACAGTCCTACTCACAACTTTGATAATTTTAAGGATTCAAAGGATTTCATGATTTTACTTAAAATCCAAAGCCCATAATAGCCTCTGTACACTCCAGATACTTTTTAATTTCCATCTTTAGTTCTACTGCCTTATCTATTCCCTAAAAGGAAGATTCTGATCTAATCCAGTGTTTCATTCCCATGACTCTTTTCTTTCCTTCAGGACAACCTCACGTAACTTTTGTTGCATTTCAGTCAAATGTCTTTGCCTTTATTACAAATTTGAACCTGGGCTACTGCTGGGAGGGGAAATCTACCTAAGGAAACAACAAATGCACTGGTAGCTCATTGTACCCTTAAAGTATATTCTCTGGATATTCACAACAGTTTTTCTATGGCACTGAGCATCCCATCCTTGCCAAAACAGTATCCATCATCACCTCTGTTCCTTTTTGCAGGCTAACATTTTCTATGCCACTTCCAATACGCTCCCCAGCAGAAATACTTACGCTGTGTGTGATGTACAGGTGGCTTCTAATGTACTGAATCTTCAAAACAGCACATACAACAACCGAGAAAATCATGCACCAAGATTGCTATGGACCATACCTGCTGCTTGAAGTATCGTCTATCTTCTTCATCCACAAGCACAAGATTTAAGAAGTATCTCACTGAAAATTTTTTGTTCACGTCTCTCATTGTTGGAGTTGGGTCATAGCCTGCTAAGAACAGTCTTATTGGAATCGATTCCCCTTAAAAAAGAAAAGTTTTGATTAGTTCCTTAAAATTGTATATCATCAATGCACTTCCAGAAAACATGCAAAAAATAAAGGCTATTTCCCAAGCACCATCTGTGCCCTTTCCTAGATTAAAGAAAACCAAGAACAACCATGCACACCCCACCACAAACATAACTGAGCACAGAGGTAAGTGTGAAATCCAAAATGGGAACAGTTTGTGTTGTAGGCAGGCAAAATAAAAGGATCAGTATCTTGAACACTCAAGAGCTAGTCTATACCATGCAGTCAGGTTTGAAATGAAGTGATAAAAGGATCAGTCACTACTTCCAGACATAAACAAGGGTAAAAAAATACTTGCATGCCAAGTAAAATGCTTTAAGTCAATAAAATACAGGAAAGTGTCTGACTGGAGTATTCCCAGGAAAATCCACTATCATTTCAGCTACCAAAGCATGGAAAAAATTAAACAAGTGATCTCCAGATTTTTAAATGCAGTTTAAATGTTTACCCTTTAACATAAGTAGCTACTTACCTTTAACTGGTGCACCATCCATTATTTCATACTTTGCAATGGTTTCGGTTTCTGTTGTAGTACTGGGTCCTGGTGAAAAAGATTCACTGTGAGAAGACACCCTTCAGTTTTAAACATTTAGAAAGCTTTATCACAGCAATTTCTGTGCTGCAGCTTTTAAATGCTACAACATTGCCCTTTTTGCCTTTGTCTTCACGAGTTACACACAACTGAACTAAACACCATCTCTTAGGGTGCGCTTCTATTTCTTACTCTCTCCTCCTCACACTGAAAGAGAAGTGGCAGTAGCCAGTACTTAAAAGGAGCCCTGGGCACGCAAGCTTTAAATAAGGGACAAGCATGCAGGGCAGGACTTATGCAGCAGCTTTGGTAAGCACCACTAGCAAATAGTGCTGCCAGGTCATGATCAGATTAGAAACCTGGAGGGTTATCACCCAGCACAAAACCCACCTTTCTCCAGATCTTGGAATGAAGAAACCAGAGACCTTATTTAGTCACAAAAGCCAACAATAAAGTAGACTTTCTGCCCTTCCTCTGTTGCTATAGAAGCCTTCACATCCCCCACACAAGCACCTCACTAGGGCCCCAGCCACTGGGGAATAAAATCACAAGATGGCAGCCTCTTGTTTACTTCCTAGTTCCACAGCATAAAAGCCCAATCTGCAGTAATCAAATTTTTACTGCTTCAAAGCCTCTTGTTTAGTCTAGAGAAAAGGAGACTGCAGGGAGACTTTACCACTCTCTACAACTATGTGAAGGGAGGTTATAGCAAGGTGGAGGAGGTCTATCTCTTCTCACAGGTAACAAGCTATAGAACAAGAAGAAACAGCTTCAAGTTGCACCAGGGGAAGTTTACATCAGACATTAGGAAATTTTTCTTTACCTCAGGGGTTGCTAAGCAGTGGAACACAGCTGTTCAGGCAAGTGGTTGAGTCACCACCCCTTGAGATGTAGATATGGTACTTAGGGACAGGGTTTAGTAGTGGACTTGGCAGTGTTGGGTTAACAGTTGAGGTCAATGACGTTAAAGGTCTTTTCAAACCTAAAGGATTCTATGGTATTTTCATCATATCAGTTTTAGGCTGACAGGAAATTATACATCTAGTACACAAGATTCATGCTAATCTTTACCACGTCCATTTTACCAGCTAATCTCTGAAGAGCCAATGAGTTTTTCAGGATGCATTTCACACCTTTTCCCCTGTTTGTTATCAAGGCTGATCAAGCCGCTGCATATTTATGCTCCAATTCCATTTACAAGAGTTCACAGCCAAAGAGTCACAGAGCTAGCCCAACAGTTGCAATCCCAGAACAATGCTACAGACTGACAACATTCACTACTAAGTACAATTACCAAAGCAGAAGTGCAAGTGTTAGTCAAGCACCAGTGAGAAAGAAGCAGTTTGGCATTTGTTAAGCCAAAGCTGCAGCTATTGACTTTACTCCACAGGTCTCTATAAGGCTCAACCAGCATACAAGTTGTCATCTCTTTTAGACTTTCTTTCTCTTACCAATTCCAGTAATCTCCTTTTTGATCAGTTGCAACTCCATGTGCTGAATTTTTATTCTCACTAGGAGGAAATAAATTTTCCCAACAATCACATCCTTTAACTGATACCTTTAAAAGAACAGAACAGGGGTTTTCATTAATAACAACTTAAACAACATCCTGAACACAAGTTACATAGCTAGCTACCTTACCTGCCTGTTAACTACTTAGAACTTACTTCCCCACTGAGCAAAGCATCTCAGCCAGACCACCTTTCCATCACTGCAGTATTAGTAAAAGTAGTACTAACATTGAAAAAGCATATTTCCTATTAGCACTGAAAGCAAAACAGACAAATATTCCTCAAAAAAAGCTATTGCGTAATTAAGTAACCAAATGGCTCAACATAATAATTGAAAATGTTGGTTTACATTTTAAGTCTCCAGATTCTGAAGTTGTTCATCAAACATTACATACTATACTCTTTTGTCCCAAGAGATTTGCTTGAATGAGTTTTGTTCTAAATGACACTTACTTTGATTTATTGTATTCAAACTCTATATGAAGACAGTCTTCAATGCCTACTTCCATTTTAATGGAGTTGTTCACATCTGGGTATGTAGCCAGCTGGTGAACAATCAGATCATACTCTTTCACCAAGTCTGACAGCCTTCTCACTATTGTCACTTTTAGAAAATACCTGGGAAGAAACCCACCAAATTAGCCATAAGTATTCAGAATTGCATAAGTTCTTATGTTCAGAAATTCTTTCAAAGACAAGAGCTACATTCCCCTAAGTCTAAGCAAGAAAAAATAAGACACCAAAACACAAGACAAAATGCTTAAAGGTGGGGGTTTGATGTAGTTGAGGTTTTGATTTATCTCTTTTAATAAAAGAAGAGACATAGACTTTCTTAACTCTATTGACTCAAAATAATTGTATCCATTATAATTATTGAACAACTCTAAATAGGCTAAAAAAGGCTTTGTTATAACAAAATCTCAACAGCTCTGATCAAGGCACTCTAGCTACTGGCAGTGAAATGTCTGATCTGAAATCTAAAGGAGGGATGGGAGGCAGAAGGAAAAGCATAATTGCTGAATTATGATTTTTCTGCAAGGCATAAGAGGAAAAGCAAATTAATTACAAACCTCAGTCTGACATTGGCACCAATGTAGGATTCATATGGCTTTTCAACCTGCATGAATTCAAAGTCATAGCTTCTGTTTTGTGTCAGTTCTCCAGGTAAGGCTAGTTCTTTCACTAAGTTTACAAATTCATGGGTATTGCTTTTGTCATTGAAGAGCTCTACAGTTGAGAAAGTTAAAAGGAAAGCACATTTCAGTTTATTTTTAGCAAACAAAACTGTCTCCAATATGGTGAGAGCAGGAAAGCACAACAGAAGCAACTAATTGATTTCAGTTATATGTATGCAAGTGTTTTATTCCATTTGCCAATGTTATCTTCAGTCTCAGCAACCTACAATTAACATTCCTAAAGAACTAACAGTAACAAACAGAAGATCTATTTGAAGGTTCACTGGCATGGCACCGGTTTTTAATGACAGCTTAACTAGCTTTAGTAAGTGCTTCTTGCCTTGCATTCTCTATAATTAACATTGCCCAGTTTTCTTTATTGCTGAAGGGATGAAATACAAGCAACATGAAGACTGGATCCCTTAGGCTAGAGCAGTGACCCAAACTGGTCTCCAACAGATTAACACCACCTACTGAATGGCTTGTTAGTACTAGTCTGTAATCAAATGGCTTATCACCACTGGCCTGTCAGTTATTTGGAAACAAGTTCTTGATACATAAGCATAGACAGACCAGTTTCACAGCAACAGTATCTCCTGTCCTTAGACTAGTGCCATCATCATTCATCCCCAGATCTATTTTGTGCAACTTCCAGAAATATAAAAACTTAAACTTCTTAAAAGAGAATGAACATTAAAGCATTAAAAGCATTTCACACAGCAGGTGAAAACATTAGTGACAGTCAGTCTTACACAGCCTAAGACTTAAAGACAAGAGTTAATGAACTAAAGCCATCAACTCAACAGTTAATTATTGCGAGTTTGGTAGAAACCATCTCTGACTAGCGACTGCTTAGTTTCCAGTAGGGCTACATATAATCTAAGGTGCATTTTGTATTCTATAAACATTTGTCATCACAATCAAACTTTATTTACTGCTGCAAATCCAATAGTTCCTCTGCCAGTCAGAAAAGTCGTACTCTGAAAAGCTGATTTCAAATAGATTTTTGGCATGCAGCTGGATCTGACCTCCAAGAAGTGCAGAGGCAGACCACATCACTGGGATGCTTTTTGTGTTACCATATTAAAACTTCAGAGGATGCAAGAAAACACAGACAGGTACACAAAAAACAGTAGCTTAAGCCACTCATGCATAAACTCTGAGGACTTCTAAACAGAAGCACAAGAAAACTCAAAAACAAAAAATTCAAGCAACACTATCTTGAATTAAAGTAACTTAGAGAATAAAATTTATACATCAGAGTAGGTAATAACAGCCTGTAGAGCTATTAGAAGACAGACTGAGTGAAGCTGACATAAGCTCTTTTTTTTTACCCTGCCCCAAAAATCTCATTCCCACCCCACTGCTGCTTTATTATGTAAAGTCTCCTTTTACAGCCTCAGTAATGAAACCTCCAAGCATAAAACAGCAGGTGTCAAAACTCAGTCATATCTGCTACATAACAGCTCAGATACAGGGTACTGAAGCCTAATGATCAATCAGAAATACAGAATTTGTAAAGTTCCCAAAGTCAACTGTACAAGGCTGAAATCGAAGAATTACATCCAAGAGAAACAGCCCTCTATTAGAGAGAAGAGTTTTAACATCAGCCTAAGGCTATAGAGAAACTACCTTAACTGATAAGAAGTTAAGCATGATCAAGATATTCTGTATTTAAATCTAACTAGATTTAGAGACAGTTTAAGAAAACTGTCATGTCAATACCATATTATTTTGCTAAAAAGCACAGAGATCCTCTAAAGCAACAACACTGGCTTATGTTCAGGTATAAAACTTGATTTTACAAAACCAACCACCAAAGAAATTTTAGAAGCATTTTGCCATAGGTTGCCCCGTTATTTTCTATGTCCTCTCTCTTTCAGAGCCAAGAATTAGAGACTACAAATTTAGTTTTCCAGAGTCTCTAGCGGTTCATAACATTTTAACCAGCCTGAACCAGACAGAATACCAACCATCCCACACGTAGTTATCTTCCCTCCCAGAGGCTTTCTGACTTGCACAAATTAGTACATCACTCACATTAAAATAAGGAGGATATATTCCTGTCCTGGCACTTGTTAGATAACCCCATCAGGTCACAATGTTTGAACAAAACTGCTGACAGTCACAAGCTTCAAATTCCAAAAGGACCTAACATTCTCTTTATAGCTTAAACTCACCAATTTGTCCTACAAATTCAATTCTAATTCCTTGGTGCTCTAGTCTCTTCCCAAGCTGCTTAAAGGAGACATTCACCTAACAAAATAAAAAGAAATTAATTAAATTTGTTCACTTTCACACTAAGACTTGACCATAAGGAAAAAAACTGAACACATTGCTACATGCCTACAAAAACTGTCTGCATTTGACTGTAACTAAACCTAACAACCACTTATAAAATTATACAGTATCTAGACACCAGTAAAATGTTTAAGAAAAATCTAATCATCCACAAGACTGAATTTAATAACTTTTAGGCAGAGTTCTTGTAAACTAGTTGTGATCCTTTTGCCATCCTTGAAGGCAAAGAGCTTTATTTTCTCATTTTCTGACAGTCACTCTTTAAAGAACCGCCACATGGTTCATTCCTTTCGAGTCAGATGAATTTAAGTCCCTTCCCCCAGACAGCTACAAACTGGTGTTAGTCAATGAACAATACAAAGTAATAAAGTGTTTTATTGAGGTCTTCAACTGTGAATTTGATTCTCACACATAGAACTCACCTCACAGGAAAAGACCCCACATGGTTACTTTCTAAGGAAACATGAACATTAAGCACATCATGTTTTCTTATGATGTAGTGATGACCAGAGAAATTCCTGCACCTTAAAATCCAGGACATCATTGATAAATGAGGAGAAAGTAAACCACTCAAATAATCTTATTTTTGTGATAAAAGAAGGAGAGTGTTAGAGGCAAGTTATCCAGATCTTTTCATCTCACTTTATTTGCAGCAGTCAAAATTCAGACACCTCTCTGGTGTCACTGACACAAGTGAGAAGAGCTTAGGCCAATGAACACACATTCAGTTTCCTGGGTTTGAAATCCATCTTTAGAGTTTCATATCCATGAAAGTATCCTCTAAAAGAACCAAGACCTTAACATAGTAAGATAGCTTAAGAGCAGGAAGATGCCTAATAGCCTGATCAAGTTCAAAGCAGATATTTTGAAGTCAATCTCAAAACCCAATACCTGGCTCAAGTTGTTTGGGAAGAAAAGTAAGTAGCAACATTCAGAGAGTGAGAATGGCTCCAGTAAAACCAGAGTAATGGCCAGGAATTCCTAGGTGCAGCACTGAAGACACAGAAAACACACTTGTTGACTCAGCAGCCAACTGAACCCCTTAAGTTACTCCTCTGATGCGATTGCAGAAACCACTTCAGGTCATAAAACACAAGGCTTAGCTTCCAGGTGTGCAAAGAAGGGTGCCTGCACCAGCCAAGAGTAAGTTACATGTGTTGGGCTATGGATTTTGGACTTCAGGGAGAAGAGATAGCAGAGAAATCCAGTTCAGAACAGCTTTCTTATCAGAAGCAAGAAGACTGCACACAATTGCACAAAAAGCTTATTCATAAATACAAGAGGAGCAGAAACAAATAAACAATGACTGTTCAAAACACTCAGTGGTATCAGTTGCCCGAATGACTAATGGTTAGAAAGACCATACGTTGGATAACATTTTTCTTGTTTGAAGAATGACACAAGCTGAAATTGCAGCTCCTGCTTATATTGGCTTTGCATTTACCTCTCTTAGATGCATTTCTGTGCCAGAATCAGTAATTAAGTCACTTTAAAAAAAAGTTAGTAAATTACCTTTCCTGAAACAGATTCTCCATCATAGAAGAGAAAATGCTTTTCCACTTTACCATCTTCTGTTTTGATTTCTGCCGTTTTTCGTGTTTCAGCATCATTAAGAATGACATCAATCTCACAAACAGGAGCAAAAAGGCCTCCAAGAAAACTCTGGAACAACAAGAATGAGGAAAATTACTGGATACTCCATCTTAAACATGGTATCTACTCACAGCTGCACACTGTACAGAATGGCAGAATTATTGAGACTGGAAAAGACTCCTGACATCCTCAAGTCCAGCCTATGACCTAACATCACCACAATCACCTGGACCACGGCACTAAGAGACACATCCAATCTTTTTTTACACACCTCCAGGGATGGGGACTCTACCACCTGGGCAGTCCATTCCAACATCTAGCTACCCTTTCCACAAACAAGTGCTGCCTAACATCCAACTTAAACCTCCTCTGGCACAGCATCAGGCCCCGTCTTCTCATCCTATCACTAGCTGCCTGGGAGAAGAGCCTGACCCCCCCACCCCTCATCTACAACTTCCCTTTACATAGTTATAGCAAGTCCCCTCTGAGTCTCCTCTTCTCTGGACTAAACAACCCCAGCTCCCTCAGCCTCTCTTCGTAAGACCTTCTCTCTAGTCCCTTCCCCAGCCTCAGTGGTCTCCTCTAGACCTGCTTCACTACCTCAATATCTTTCTTCAAGTGAGGGGCACAGTACTTGAGAGGCCTCACCAGTGCCCACTACAGATGTATGTCCCTAGTTCTGCTGGCCACACTACTGCTGACACAACAACAGGGTAACACTGGTCTTTCATGCCCCCTGGCCATACTGCTAGCTCATATTTAGCTGGATGTCAACCAATACTCCCAGGTTCCTCTCCACCAGGCCACCCCCCAGTCTGTAGCTCTGCTGAAGGCTACTGTGTCCAAAATGTAGGACCCTGCACTTGGCCCTCTTGGCCTCTGCCCATTGACACAGCCTGTCCAGATCTCTCAGCACTGGAGAAAAACAGTTGTGCTCCCACAATACCAGAAAGTCATTATGTATTGGAGACCCAAGAAACAGCAGTTAGAAAAGACACCCGTTTGTCTAGGTAATAACTGAAACTAGGTCAGTCACAGGTAGTAACAATTCTTACAAAATACATTTATTTTAAAAAGTACTTACTATTATTACTGCTACACTAAAATACCTACAAACACTTCAAACTTTCTAACAGTAAAGTCAGCTTTGGTTTCTGTCACTGCAAAGTTCCCAATCACCAATTTCACTTGAAGAAAAAATTACTGATTTTAAAGCACATTTTAAAAACAACTTAATGAATCATTCCCTTTTTTTTAGGGTTTGAAATACACCAAAAAGACTGTTTATAGCTTTATAGCCACTGTAACTGCACAAACAGCAACAACAATGAACAGACGCAGGTTCAAGAGGCAGCTGTTTTCCTACAACCTACTTCTACTATCAAACTGAGTAGATGTTACAAGCTTACCTGTAGGAGTACTCCAGATGAATCAGATGTTTGTCCTCACTTTACAACAGCAGTCCCTAGGTATGAACTTTTGACCAGCACTAAAAGTCCAAGAAACTAAGAAGGAGCATCCTTTGTCCTTGCACAAGTATTTCTTACAAGAAGCTGCAAAACACACTAGTGGCTCTACTGGAAACCCAACAAGATGAGTACAGAAGTCAGCATTTTCTCCTTAGAATTAGGCACTAATCTGCTTTGATGTACTAAAGCAGAGAGCATTTCACTAACAGCATGATTTTTGGAGAAATTATGCTGTTACCAATGAGATTATCCTCTTCAACTTGACAAACCTGGTATACATCAGTTATTCTCAGTTGACTAATTTAATATCAAAACTTGTGTACAACCACATTTCAGGACATTCTGGGCACTGGAAATTTAAAATGCAGCACCAGTAGCAAAATACCTAGAAGAAATCTTGATCTGAATGCTACTGCTTAGCAGCAGGAACACTGAGCAACTATTTTCTTATCCCCACAAGTCAAGCAAAAACAGATATAGTGCCAATGTGAGCTATAAAACAGTAATTTGTGCAGGACTAAACTGACATTCGTATTTGCTCAGAAATTGGATGCCCCTAGTTCAAACCACAAAGACTACACAGTATATCTCACTGAAATGTAGCTCTGCCTACTTGACATTCTGAGAGGAAAGCAGAAGCTGATGACCAACAAGGAAGTCAAATGTAGGGTTGAACAGTCTTTCAAGTCTCTAAAGTCTCTAACAACAACGCACACCCACAGTAAGTGTCAAAACAATATTCTTTTTTTTCTACTGACTGCACACTAGAACCTTTCTTGATGTTTGATTGCAAAGAAAGGTGAGAAAGACTACAGTTTCTACAAGATTTCCAAATCTTTAGAGTATTTTAAAGTGTTGTTACTTTTGAGCATGCCTGTATTTTTTCCTAGAAGACCATACTTGTTTTCCATAATAGCCTTATGCTTTACACCTCCCCAGACCAAACAAGCTTATTGCCTTTAAGCAAAGTTATTCAAGATGCTCTTAGAATACTTCTTACATTATGAAGCTGTAGCACCATTTAAAACAGTCAGCCAGAGCTAATATATGTAACACATCACTCCTCGAGGCACTGTGTGCGAATTTTCAGGTATACTCCTAAGATATTAGCCATAATCTCATCCAGGAAGAACAGAAATATATGGAATAAAGAAATTAGCTGGTATCTCCTCCAGTTGCTACTGAAGATATTGCTGCAGTTAAACTACACAAAGAAAGCAGTATTTTAAGACGACATCATATGGCTTCTTAGGTTAAAGCCTAAGAAAATGAAGACTGAGAACTAAGGCTTCAGAAGCTGTGTACCTGCTAGGGTACCCTACTCTCCTGATTTCACCTAAAGGACAGGCAGCGATACATTTTGACACGCCAAGATCGAAACCACTCTGCATCCACTCCTCATGTGTTATTGTTGTACTACAGACTCCCATCAGTTGGCACATGCTGAAGAAATCCAGCCTCAGCCTCACACGGAGCCCTAAAGAGCTTCTGCATGCCAAAAAGGGACAGCTGTGCGCTGAGGAACGCGCACGCTTCAGGAAACCAAAGGACGCTGATGTAGCCGATTCATTAAAATACCTATTTTTTTAATTCTTCGACGTGGCCGAGCCTCCTGGGCTCCCAACGGCCAGCGACAGCTCCCTGGCCGGCCCTGGAGCATTCCTGCCAGCACTATCACCTCCAGCGTTACCGCCCAGGGCTGCTGAGAGACACGATGGTGCCTCCAAAACTACCCCGAGCACCTTCCCCAGAACCCCCCGCAGCAGCTGTGTGGGAGACACGGGACCGAGCTCCGTGCGCGCACCCGGAGGCACGTGCCCACGGAACAAACACGCATAAATTAAGACTAAAGAAACCTTAAGTGCTGGTTTCTCTCCACCTTCCCCAGGCCCACCCCGCCGCGGCCCCCCAGCTCAGGCTGACCCCTCCCGCTAGCAAGCCGGGGCAGCGTGGGGAGGTGACGCGGCCAGGGGAGGGAGCAGGTGTCATCGGGGGCTCGGCGGCCGGGCCGGGTGAGACGGAAGGGACAAGCGGCGGCGCCGGAGGGCAAACGGCGGGGCGGGGTGGCTCTGCTGACGCACGGCCCAGAGCCACAGGTGGAGGAGGAGGGGGGTTAGGGAAGAGAGGAAAATCGTGGTCTAGGCCAGCCTGGCATGGGCCAGGCCCCGTTACGGGCGCAGCAGTACCCTTCGCATCCGCACTCACCATGATGCGGGTCCCTTCGCCGCCACCAACTCCCGCTCCGCGCCAGCACGAACCGCCCCAGCGCACGCCCCTGTCATGTGACCTTAAGATCCGCCACGGCCACGCCTCCCACCGCCGCACGTGACCGCCCCCGCCGCCGCGCGCCTCGGCCGGCCCGGGGTCGAGGCATGGATAAGCGGAGCATGCGCGGCCTGGGGATAGCGCCGCTTAGCGGGCGGGAAGCGGCAGCGCAGGGGGGCGACGCTGGCGGTAATTTGTTACGTTTGTGTTTCCGCAGCGTGTTTAGGGGATTTAGTGGATTTTAGGAAAACGGAAGCGGATCCGGTGGGCTTTACGGGGTGGGAAGCGTCCTGTAAAAGTGCTGGCGGTTCCCACCACGCCGCGGTTTTACCTCATTACCCGATAACACCCCCAGGGACCCCCAAACCCGTTTGGGTGCCTCACCCGCAAAAAGCCGGGAGTTCTGACTGAACGATCACTAATGTGGAGAGTGATAGCAAGATCTTAGGGCAAAGTTTTTATTGATTTGAGCTGGTTTAACATGGCATCACTGCCATGCAGCATGGTCTGGCACCAGGGAAGGGGGGGAGTAAGTGAGGCCACTCTGGGCACAGAGGCCAAGATTTCCCTAGGCCTACAGCAGCAGATCCTGCTCCATTAGCTTCTGCTTCAGCTGTCCACCTCGCGGGCCTGCTAGGAAGGTAGGCAGCTTCACCTGTGAGAGGCCATCCTCAAACCCAGAGCCAGAGCCTGGTTCCGCTTCCACCGCATTGAAACCAGAGCCTGGCTCTACATCCAAGAGAGGGAATATGTCATTCAGGTCCTGGTACTGTTTCATCCTGAAAGGCCAGAATTGGTATATTCCAAATTAGTTCTTTTTTTTAGTATCTCCTAAATGAACACATAGAGGCCTCATGCTCCCATGGGTGAGCCATGCTGTGACAGGCCTGTTGAGACAGGAATATTGGACATGTTGTGGTCTGACCATTTCAAACTTACAGGGACGGGTCTGCCATTGGAGGAAGAATCCTGTTGGCTCCACCAGTAGGCATGTAAAACCAGGGCCCCTTCTCTTCAATGCAGTTAGCAGACCAGGAGTCAGGTTGGCATCTCACTCTCTTGTACCTTGCCTTCAGTACCGGAGCACCTGATCAAATTGGCCATGTGTTATTCCCCAGGACTTTATTCACCAGCACCTATTACTTTTATGAGCACCTTAAAGAATCAGAATAAAATAATTTGTTTTGCCCAAATTGCTCAACTGATGAAAACTAAATTAATTCCAAAGGCTTCTTTTTAAATGGTTACTGATACCCTAAGTGATGCCTTTGCTTTCCAAGACATTGGGTGCATCTTGCACACAGCACTGGACAGTCCATGGGAAGTGTAATGGAAAATCCCATGGGAAAAAACACGGCTTCTTGCTGACATCACAACAGGCCTTATCCTCAGCTCAGGATATGGCACATCCATGAAGGACCTGTGGGCTTGGCCACCTGCAAGCTCTCCCCAAGCCTGATGAAGGTATCTTAAAATGTCTTTGCAGAGAGCTCACTCCTGTGCCCTCCCATTTGCTACTGGCTCCAGCAACGGTCAGAACCAACTCCACTTTGTCTTTGCATGCCTCAGCTCAGTCCCTTCAAGTTCAATGGGATGAATTTTGGTGAGGAGGCTGGAAACTTAAGGCATATCAAGAGCCATTTGCCATGGGAGCAAATCTGGGAATTACTGAGGCTTTCAGAACATGTCACCAGAGGAGGTAGTTCACACATCTCCTAGACTTGATTCAAAGTTATGTAAACCCATGGTTTCTGTTTGGGTGACCCTCAGGTAGCTGATCAGGGCTGTTGCTGAAAACCAGGTCTTCAAAAAATACCAAATAACAATCACACAGTAAAGATAATCAGTGCTATTTTAGCCTTCCTCTTCTCTCATGTAATTAATTTGTTCTGAAGCCTCCTGGTGAATTCTCACCCTCTTGGCACTTCATTTGTTCTTGGTTTCTTGGGAATATCCTTCTGTAATTACACTTCTCTGTTGCCCCATATATTTCCATAATGTACTAGAAGACTTTCGACTACCTCCTGCATTCTACTGTGAGGAAAAAAGGATCTCATGGGCATAATTTCCTACTTATTTTACAGCATGTTCCTTTTTCACACTGATCTTCTTCTCTTACCATATTATTAAGATTTTCAGTAGTAACAGTGGCAAAAAAATACACAACTGCAACTGAATAACTTGCTAATAAACAGCATGCAAAAAGCAGGCAGTAATCCTTCAAAGATCAGCCTCCAAGAGGTAGAGACATAATGAAATCCTACCACTCTCACAGCTAAAAAAGCACTTATCTCTTGCAAGAAACAAATCCAGAGGGTACGTGTCATCATGAATCAACATTTCCTTTTAGCTGTTCTAGTGCTGCATGGTGCAATATTGTTCCGAGTAGACCGTTTAATTTCCTCATACTTACAACTAGTTTCCCTTCCTGCTCCCCTAAAAAAGTAGACCCTAATAGTTATGACATGGGAACTGTTACAGACTTTCTCTGTAACTGCATAACTGAGTCAAGGGAATAACCAGACCACTTCTGAAGGGGCTGGTTAAAAACATACAGAAATGTGGATTTTATGAAGCCTTTTTCTGAGAGGGGCTGGGAAAGCAACACAGAAATGCCCCACTTGCAAAAAGCACCTTTTCTTACCATGCCCCCTACAGAAAATGAAGTGTTAACAAAAGAGGTTGTCTGAGTAGATCCCATTACCCCTAGAAGGTCAGCTTGAAAAATTTGGAGACTTCCTACTTGGCCTACACTGCGTAGCCCAGAAAGAGGATTACCGAGAGAACAACCGCTCCATTTTACCTTGTGCTGTGTATCCCACAAAGAGGATTAAACAAATAGCCAGGAAAATCCTCCCGTTATATCTGATAAGGAGCTGCATTTTGGCCGGCATCCCCCTGCTTGCCACCAGCTTTCACCACGGCTTCACACTTCAGAAATACAGTGGGGCAAAGAGATCAACTTTTAGAAAAGGTTTCCAAAACCTCAAACCCAACCCATAACCTGCGTCACTACTTCCTGATTGATGGGAGTGAGACACGTACAGAGAAGCCCAAAGCTATGGCCTCCAAAAAGAAAAAATAATTACTCCAAAAATACAAAAAATCTCTACTGCCTTCATCTACAGTTTTGCCCGAGGAGAAAAGCAATCTTGGGACCAAGCAGCCTGACCTAAGCCACATGCTGATGGTAGCTTGTGGTCCAGGCGTGCATCCCGCCCAGCACTGCTCTGTGCTCGGAGTGCTCCGGGGCAACTGCTGTTTCCTCCAGAGAGAAAAAGCAGCCCTTCATGTCCCCTGACTTTCAGTCAGCTGCATCTTAGCACTGGCAGTGATTTTCCCTGCCTCAAGACCATGCCAGTCCACCACGAGGGTTGGGAACCAGCTGCTTGCAGTCGGCACAAGTTTCACAGACTGGGAAGTCATCATTTTCCATGAAAGCAAACGATCTCCAGAATCTCATGACAGGTTTGGAGGATGGACTTCTTTTTGAAAGCAAGATCTTAAATTTTTTTTGCACTGCTCAGTCAATATCTATTAATGTAAAAACTGTATCCTAGTAGAAAAGCACTGGCTCGTGTCTGAAAGGACACAGTGGGTTTGCCTAGCCAGATTACTGCTGTGTGATGTGATCCCCGCAGGGAACATGGGAAAGGGTTTGGATAGCATATGGCTGCACAAGGAGCCTGTTTGGGAAACCCTAAGAACCCTTATATAAATAGAAACACAGAATCTGCCTTTCAGCTGGCTCACAGCTTTACTTGCCTTTTAGTTGTGATTAGACTGGGCTTAAATGAATTAAAGAATAAATTACAGACAAAAAGTTATCTGAGTGGTGGGGTTTTTTCTTACTCATACCATTAGGTGCTGGATGAACTGGGGCATCAACATGTGGGCCTAACGTTCTGCCAGCACCTTCGGTGATGCTGCAGGTGATAGTGTAAGTTGTCTGTGGTAAATCTATTTTTACACACCACAAAGTCCATAGAGACCCCCAGGGGAATCTGGGTTGAGTAGTGACTCTCACCAGTGTGCAGTGCTCTAGCAAAACAGCATGTGTGGCAGAGGAGACCACACCAGCAGCTCCCCTCTCCAAGCTGGGATTTACCACTGGACCAACAATCAATGTCTATGTTCAGCACTGATGTGATTTATTATGAACCTCTGCTTGATAAAGATGAAAGGTTCAAACCAAGCAGGCACAGAATGACTTGCATGAAGTAGTTTCTACTTCATATTTTCAGTACCAGCATTCTTTTCTTTACCTTTCTTTTTTAAGGCAGTACTCAGCATCAGTAGGAAACAGACTGAACATGTGTGGGGAGATGATCAGTCTCCACCCACTGAATGCTGCAGAAACTGTTCCTTACATTAACACCTCTTGTTTTCCACTGCTCACAGGCAAGTGCAGAGTCCTTCCACACCCCTCCAGCAGTCACAAACATCCCATGTGGTAAAGCACCCCTCCACTGGATATTTCTGTGCTTCCCACCAGCCTGGGGCTCTTTCTACCCCAGCACTAGAAGCCGCAGGATGCAGCTGGAATGGTACTCACCAGCAAACATGGTCCGATTGGGCCAGGGGGCGCCCCTGTAGGTTGGTGAGAACTGCAAAACCCCTCTATCTGGAGGGGGATCTTGCAGAGCTATCTGTCTTGTACCATCAGCAGATGGGGGAACTCATAGCACTGACAATTTTGCCACAGTTTTGTTATTTTCTTCTGTGTCAGTAGCTCGCCCCAGGAAATGAGACTGGCTTTACGATTGGTAATCATGGGAAGACTGAAGCAAATTTTCCACTCTCCTATCTCATATACACCTGCATCATGGGGACCAGAAATCTGAGCAGCATCAGCACAGGTCCATCTCCTCCTCTTCTGCTGCAGTTTTGGCAAACAAAGAGCTTGTACCTTCCTACCCCTGTGGAAGTGATACGGGAGACCAGGATTAGAAGCAATCTGGGATATGCAAGTCTTATGAATACAGCATTCCCTTTGTGGAATGACATGGGATGCCCAGGAACGCTGCACAATTACTGCCCTCTCTGTAAATTGCTCAGGACATAAAACACAAATACCTGTTACAAACACAAATAATCTCATCTTGAGCTTGAAGCCGCAAATTGCTGAAATTTAAGACACATTTTCCTTTTTTAAACAGAAAGCAGCACATGAGCAATATGGTATTGGAGCACTAACCTTGAGATGTGCCACTTTAGCATGACTGCTAGAGTTTAAGATGGGTTTTGTAAGTTTAAGAAGGGTTTTGTAACTTTGAATCCAGAGAGGGGAGGGCAACCACCATATCTAGGGCAGCTGCTCAAGTCTTCCTTCCATAAACTGCAAGTAGGATTCATAGGAAAATACTCCTCTTCCATAAATCCTGTGTGCATACACTGAGCCATTAAATGCCACAACAGAATAAGCCTGTAAAAAGAAGAAAATAAACAAGGAGCAGGTATTTGAGGATGCAGCTCACTCCTGGATTGTTTCTTACAACTACTGCAACTGAAGCACTGCTGTTATTTTCAAACCACACACAAAGCAGATTAAGAGCTTTGCATTTCTCCAAGACATTCATTTGGGAGAGGGGGGCAAGCAGTGGGAAGAGGAGGTCTCAGCACTGTGTACCCAGAGCCTTGACTAAACACACAGGACTCTCCATTATGTGTCCTGAGCTGTAATAAACAGTTCAAACTCTGAAGTGCAGAATTGCTCTGGTGTTTTAAGTTTTGGGGCTGTTTTAGCTCCCAGTTGGCTTCAGGAGTAACAAGTCAGTAACATCACTAAGTGGGAACCACACTGCAGGATTAACTGGCATGAGGACATCCATCCTGCTGTCAGGGGAAGAGGATATAGGATGAGAAGAATTCCAAGCAGGCCCATTTCAGTAACGTGAAGGGGCATCATGGAGTTGTTTTAGCCAACTAAACAGCAACACCTGCTCTGCTCTAGCCCAGATAAATGCTGCTGGAGCAGCTCACTCCAGAGGAATAGTTCAGAGAGACATTCTGATGTAGCCATGCTGTGCCACTCTCTGCTGCTTTTCGTCACCAGGCAGTGCAGCTTTGCTTTGCAGTTCATGTTTCCAACAAGCTGCTGGGCAGGCAGATGGTCCCCTCTGGACACCCACAGCCTCATCATTTAACAGCAAGACATGTATGTGATGAGATACCCATCCAGATGAGGGGTCTCAGATAAGGAAGTTTCTCATTCATAACTGCTTTGAAATCAGGTAAACCTTAAAAGCTGTAGGGTCACTCTGCTCGCAGCAGCTCAGTCCTGGCTGTGATGGGCATCGAAGATGATGCCCGCACCCTTCAAACAGTCCTCCCCAGTGGAATAGCAAATATGGCACCTGGAGGGCCTGAAAGTGCTGGGGATCCCAAAGAACTTGGCTCTGCTTGTGATGCCAGCTCCACCAGGATATCTGAAATACCTGTTTTGGAATGGCAGCTGGGTTGAACGTGAGGAGCATATTTTGGCCCATCTTGTCTTTTGGAAAGGCAGAACAGGTTTCCTTCCCAACACTCGCTGCTGAGGTGCATCAGGATCTGTCAAGCATGGGCATCCAAAAGGCCCTGAGGACATTGATGCTTCTTCAAGAATAGCCATGAGCTTCCCTGTTAAATGCCCCAAAATCACCCTGAACTTTGTTTCAGGCAGCCAAACCAGATTTCAGGATTCTTTCTGCCACAAGCTTGTGTTCAGTCAACCAGCCTTTCAGGACTGAAAGCAAAAATATGTCCAGCCTCAAAATAGCAAAGTGTTGACAACACAGGGAAGCATGGGTCAAGTGGAGGGTGTTAGTAAATCCAGCCCTGAGCAAAGACTAATTTTTAGCTTGGGTTGCTTCTGAGCTCAGTGCCTGGCCCCCATGTTCACCACACTTGGCAGGGCAATATGTAGCATCCCTCAGCCTCGCATGCCACTGCCTCTTGCCTCCCAGAGCAGTATCAGGACCTGGCCCATGAAGATAAGATTCAGATCTTACAAGAAATTTTCAACGCTCATGTGCCTCATGTAGAAATCAGACATTCGCTGTCATCTGGATCACAAAGAACAACTCATCGCTTTTTCCTGTGGTGCAGGTCCACAAGAACACAAGGAGAGATCTTGACTGAGAAGCTGCATCTGCATTAAGACCAAATGTAGCTGACAGGAAGCTGCCCATGATCTTCCCCCATCAGCAAGGTCCCCTCTGCCGAAAATCTTAATGGAGCCACAGGCCTCTTCTCGCTGAAGCCCAGCACAGAAGGAGGCTTTGGCTGTCAAATTCAGGACTATAGGTTCAAAGGAACAACTTATTAAGACACAACACAGTGGTTGAGCTTTGGTTTATGATTAGGGAGGCAATTTCAGTAGCCATCCTTCCTTCTTTCAAATTTCATCCCAGAGCAGCACAGCTCCACAGTGGAAGTGCCCAGTACAACCCTCACTGGGACTAAGAACTGGACAGTGGAGTAAGGGCAGAGTCCTCTGAATGTGGCTACTCCTTGGAAAAACAGCTCTAAAATCACAAGAGAAAGACAGTGGGTCAAAGCTGTTTTAAAAGCAAAAGCTGGTGCCATTTCTATGCTGCTTCTTACAGGAGTGTCTCTTTGCCATAGCAAACAAGTTGGCGTTGCACATATGTGGCTGGTTCAAGCCTGGGATAGAGCCACTCTTCTGTGAGGTAGTTTCTCCTGCACAGGACAACAATTGAGCTTTTCATCAGCTTTTAGGTACTTTTCATCAACACTAGGCTCTTCCCCCATAGGTCCACCCCAAGCAGTTCATCTTGTTTCCACTCCCTGTCTGAGCACAAACTTATTTCTAAGCACCAGCTCTGTCAGTGCCACATAAACACTTCAGTGCTGTGCACAGGCACAAAGGGTATCAGTATATTTTTCATCTCTTTCAGTGCAGAAGAGAACTGTGACAGCAGTCACCCAGCAAAGATAGCTGAAGCCTGGGGCGAGATTACTTTCAACTACCCTTTTCAGCAAGGAGTGCACTGTGGAAGACAGGACAGGCCAATGAGGGATCTGACACTCACAAGACCCTTACACTTACAACACTTTGTACCTTTACAGGGTAGAGCATGGCACGATGTCTTCTCATGAGCTCTGTGTACGGCTTGGTGCCATAAGAAAACATCACAGAATCACAGAATGTTAGGGATTGGAAGTGACCTCAAAAGATCTAGTCCAATCCTTCTGCCACAGCAGGATCATCTAGATCCAGTTGCACAGGAACAGGTCCAGGTAGGTTTTAAATGTCTCCAGAGTAGGTGACTCCATAGCCTCCCTGAACAGCCCATTCCAGTGCTCTGTCACCCTCACTATGAAGTTTCTTCTCATATTTATGTGGAACCTCCTATGTTCCAGCTGACACTCATTGCCCCTTGTCCTGTCATTGGATGACACTGAGAAGAGCCTGGCTTCTTCCTCCTAACACCCAGCTTTTACATATTTATCAACATTAATGAGGTCACCCCTCAGTCTCCTGTTTTCCAAGTTAAAGACACACAACTTCTCCAGCTTCCAGCTTTTCCTCTTCAGGGAGATGCTCCACCACCTTAATCATCTTTGTGGCTCTGCGCTGGAGTCTCTCAAGCAGCTGTGTGTCCTTCTTGAACTGAGGGGCCCATTGCTGGACACAATATTCCAGATGGAGTCTCACCAGGGCAGAGTAGAGGGGAAGGAGAACATCTCTTGATCAACTAAACACCCCCCTTCTAATCCACCCCAGGATGCCATTGGCCTTCTTGCCCACAAGAGCACATTGCTGGCTCATGGTCATCTTGCTGTCCAGCACCAGCCCATCTCATCACATGCTTGCTCACTTGTCTAATTCCATTTTGTTTCAGCAGAAAATTGCCTTAAAAAAATCAGTGAAAACATAACATCCTGGTCTGATGCCAACTAGTATGGCAATGAATACGTAAAAAGACTTCCAAGCATTTTGTGCAAGCCAGAGGCTAAAAATCTCAAGCACTGAACATTTAAAAGATTGCTAAAACCATGTGAGTTAAGGAATTTGGCTTTAAGGGACCACACCATTATCAGCCACCTTTTTCTAAACAAATGTTTGATGCCACAGACATTCTTTGCTCTGAAGGCAAGTCATGGGTTTGCAGAATGCACTGTGTTTAGCATCTCCTCTGCTCAACAGGCTCCCAGGCACATCGTTCACATCTTCAGCTGTAAAGGCACAATCACACAATGGAAAAAGGCCAAAAAAATGGAAAAAAGGCAGCTAGGCTCATCAGCCAGGCAGCCAATCCTCATCAGGAAACCACTGACTGTTTGGACACCTACCTGTGACAAGCAAGAGCTAGAAACCACCAGCCAAATGGCAAAATGAAAAAGTGCTAGTAGGCACTTTAGACAGAGTTCCTGGGAAGTACCTAAAAGCTGTTTTCCTAGCAAATTTGAATTCTGCATTAGTGATTCATGATGAACTCTGAAGTAGTCAAAGATGTTGCAATTGAAAAGTTGACAAATGCTTCTTGCCACAACTTTTTGTACTTGATTTTAACATAACAGTCTTTAGTTCTGTAATTTCTAGACTACAGAAGGGTTGGTCTTATCAGCTGTCAAGTCCAGCTAAGACCTCCTTCACAGGCTGCTTCTGTGAATCTTCTCATGAACAATGTCTCAGAAAACATCTAGGGAACACTAGCTACCTCAGTCTTTAAAAAATCAAAAACATGCAAGTAAACCTCATCTTCACTCTACCAGTGCTGAGCAAAAGGAAAACAGCAAGCCCAGACATGTGAAGCCATGTTAACACCAGTTTCTCTTTGTCTGATGTCACCCTTAATCAGGCTCTTGCAGTACTTCCAGACAGGGAACCACAGCAGCAATCACTTCCAGACAAATGCTGCACTGATACACTGACAGCACTATCTGCAGATACAGAAAGAAACTAAAACTCCCAACAGAGGAGCTTTTGGGCGGGCAAACAGCAAACCAGCACAGAGACCTTTTGCCACAGTTGAAGCAGCAACTGCTATCAGCAGCTCCCCTTGCAACACCAGGCACCCGCTTTCCTGCTGCAAAGGGGAAGTGAGGACTGGCTTCTGCCCATTTCTGCCACTTTGAGGGGAGAAGAGCAAAAGGATATGGCTGTCACTTCTTCCAGTCCCCCCATCCTCCAGTGTGGTGCCCTCAAAGTTAAAAATGAGCCAGTCTTATTTGATGGGCTTGTAGGTAGAGACAAAGGACAGGACACTGCTTGCCTTCTCTCCAGAAATACTCACAGCACAACCTTTCAGTTCACCCCATTCTTTATAACACATACAATGCCTCTAACCCAGCATGAGAATCAAGAGCATTGCAATTTCTGCACAAAATGTGGGCTTCTTGCCTCCCTGTCTTATGCTGGGTAAGGAGAAAAAAAACTAGAAAAGCAGAAAGGAGGTTTCAGTTGTACAATTCTCTTAGCCATGGGAAAAGGAACAGAAATGCAGCTTAAATGGAGTTCACGGGAATCTAATCATTAATCAGTCTTTGAAATAAGTGGCTGACCTCAGATATGTCTTACAGTTAAAACTCAATGTTCCTGAAGGGAGCTTTACTGCCTAATCCAACAAGCTGCCCACCTCCCCTTTTTTTTTTTAAACTAAATTCACAATCTTATTTAAGTTGATTCTCTGTGTCACCCCTCTCCTTAAGAAGAAAGACCTTAGAAGAACTACAACGCAGCATGTTGTGTTTAGTATCCAGCACAAAGCAGTCTACAGTAATAAACCATGCTTAACTGGTGGTAATCTTGAACATTTACAATAGGATATGAAAAACTAGCATCATTGGTTTCTGTACCTGCATATGCATATACAGAACAATCATAAAATGGCTAAGGTTGGAAGGAACCTCAGAGGTCATCTAGTTTCAAACCCCTACCATGCATAGAATTAGTTTCTCATAACTTCTCACCAGACGAGGTTGCCCAGAGCTATATCCCACCTCACCTTGAACACTTCAGGGATGGGATACCCACAACCTCCCTGGGAAACCTGTTCCACTGCCTCAGCACGCTGAGTGAGGAATTTTCTTGCTAAGGTCTAATCTAAATCTGTCCTCTTTTAGCTTAAAACCATTCTGCCTTGCCCTATCACTAGAGTCCCTCATAAAAAGTGCCTCTGCTGCTTTCCTGTAGTCCCCCATTATCTGAGATGTGTTTATATCATACTGCAGTCTTCAAGAAGCACTGCAAATCTGAAGTGTTCTGGACTATGTTCAGAGATGGGTCTCTAAACCAGTGCCAACCACTCAGCTGTATTCAAAAAGCTCTGAACCTCATGTCTTGGTCTTTACTAACTGCCTTCTGAGATCTTGCTGGGATTTTGGTGAATTCGGGGTATTCCTCTGCACACAACTGCTGGCTAAAAAGGTATGCATCGCACAATGCTTCACTTGGCTTTGCCTACCCCACTCTGGGGTAAACTTAGCACTTGATTCAGATCCGTATCTGAAGACAAGAGAAAAAATTCTTTATACTGAGAGACCCCACAATATATCCTTCCCCAAATCACAAGTAAGCTGAGTTTGATGAGCCAACTCTCTCTAAAATCTTTGCTCTAGGGTGCAATGCTGAAGTACAGAAAAAATAATCAAACATGTATTGTCATCTTCTCCTTAAATATGGAGCTAAAAGTTAGTGGAGGAAGAAAACCCTTCTAGTTTTCAAACTACGAGTTCATGGGAAAAGTGCACACTAGCCTCAGTGGAACGAGACAAAAATCATACACAATTACAGTCCACTGAGAAACTGAGCTGTCTTACCTTCAGGCCATGCAAAAAAAACCAAAACAAAACAAAACTGATTTAAAAATCTGACAGTAGAAAAGAAGAAACTAAATGCTGACTGGACAGGTTTTTAGTGAAACAAGCAGCACGTGCACACGCTTCCTCTCTCATTCTACACACACGCAAGCAGCTGGTCTAGTTTTGAGTTTTGCTGCCTTGTTTTGAGGACTCATTTATTGGCCTATTTGCGGTTACAAGTCTTTTGGTGACAATTCTGCAAGGTACACATTTTTACTACATACATTTAAGATGAACACACTTTCATGTTTGCACAAAGTTCTCCCTCAAACCCTCCATGCTGACATCATTTTTTCCCCACCTCATTTTCTTGTGCTTTCCAGAAGAATCTATTTGACTATTCTCCTTCAATGCCTGCTCTTGCCATAAACACCTTCCCGTGCACTTGCCAGTGGTAAGACCGCTGGTCCATAGAATGGCAAAATAGCACCTTGGCAGCAACTTCAGTGGAGTCCCTACTTATTACTCCTGGGCTCCGTGACCAACATGGGATGCCCCGAATGGCTTCTTAAGTCTTTAAACCGTTATTGGCAGGTGTTAGAAGCACTAGGACACTGCACTGCTGTGAATTCTCTTCAGTACATTACAGGCAGAGTACCTCCTCCCACCACACAATTTGCTGCTTTCTTGCTCTCCTCATGTATTTTTGATGAAGATACGCTAGTGGAGCACTTTTACTATTCGTGTGGCTCGAAGTGATAATGTACATCACAGCACAGTAAAACACAAAACAGAACTCTAAACACTCAGGTAAAACCTTTAGCCAAGCTAGTCCTTTTATTGAGTCTCTATTAACAGGAGATAAAGAAACCATCAAGCAATATACAAAATAAATATTGAAGACAACATAAACTTCACATAGATACACTTTTCTCAAAGCAATTATTAAAAGAGATGAAATATTCTTGTTGGAAGAACGTGCTTCAGGTTCTTAAGAGAAGATTAGAGAAAGATTCTTTAAAGAGAAACAATTTTATACAGCAGTACATTTAGAAATTGAACCATATTCCAAAGGAAAAAAAACATAAAGGGAGAAAAGGTTCATATTTACATACAGGACAAACAATACTAAGTCTTGGCTGGACACTCCCTTTACATTTAGAGTTTATACCATTAGTGTGGGTAAGCTTCTGAATGAGACAGCCCTGCTGTTCAGTTACACTACTTACTGCAGGTGGACTGCCAAACTGTGAAGGCCTTAATGCTACCAGCTGGTATGAAGCTGTCTGACAGCACTGGGTCTGATGGATATCAGTTCAATAGTGCACAGTTCCTTCGAGGTAACTACTTAAATAAATGAATACATTTTTGTTCTCAGCCTCTCCATTCTTGTTGGAAGTAGACCCACCATCTCCTTACTGAGTTCTAGTTCGGTTTCAACAGCACGGACAGCATCTGGGTACTTCTCACAATAATCTACCAGAAATGTGTAATATTCCAGTGAGGTCTGCATGTTTTCCAGCTGCTTTTTCAAATCTGGAGTAATAAGCTTACCATACAGTCGTGCAATGTGAAATTTAGCAACCATCGCAGGCCGGAGAACATCTTCCTCAAGCTTTTCAGGAAACACCTTATCTGGGTTCCTCAAAGAATCCAAGAAGAGTTCATAATATTTTATTGCTAACTGAGCCAGAGAATTAATTTTTTTAATTGTGTGAGAGTCTAGCTCTTCTAACCTGTTACCAATAGCTACCTTTAAATCCATCATCTCATAATAGGTTTCAGCTAGTTCAAACTGAAGCTGCCTGCTCACCAACAGATAGTACTGTGGATTCAAGGCTGAATATATGGGCTCCAGCATATCTATCCTACGCTTGTGCATCTTGCAGCGCCTCTCATAGTCGTCTTCAAAGAAAGCAAGTACCTTAAACAAAGCACTGTGGTCCTGAACAATTTCTGTATGGTCAGTGGCATAATCATCAACCTGAAAGAACTCTTTTGCTTCCTGAACATAGTTCTGACCAACGAGAAAGATTTCTCTAGCTTCTTGGAAATCTAAAGGGTATGTGCTGCTCACTTTCTCTTCCATGGCTAAAACAGAGTCACATATATCACTTGTCCCAAAAAGCACAGCTTTTTTCCTGCTCTTCTCTGTAACATCCTCATCTTTTTTCCTTTGAGTTTTAAGTTCTACTTGCCTGTCTGGATCCAACTCTCCAATGTTATCCTGAAATGACAAAACATACTAATTGAAAATGCATGTGGGCTTGCAGAGAGACTTTCACAGAATCACTGTGAGTTAACTTGGTTTACAAACTAGTTAGCATCAAGTCAGAAGACTGGTGTATTGGACCCAATACTCATGAAAAAAACATAAATTAGTTTAAATTCTGTAAAAAAATAAGACTAAGACACTTTACTCTCCCTACCCCATATGACAATGCAGCCCAAACAATAAATGTAAAGCCCAAACATCCTGCCTTCTGTAAAGTGTTTCAGCAAATGCTGAGCATTAAGCATTTTTAAAATCTTCTGTATTATTCATTGGGCAACTGTTCATCACTTGCTACCAACTAGGAATTTGTACCTATTACAAACACCAGAACAGACTTTGTGGCTGGTTGGTTGGTTTTTTGAACTGTAACTGCTACAGAACAGGTTTTCTGTTACCTCAAGTAATTTCTGAGCACTTTGCAGGAGATTCAGGCAATACTTAATCCAGCACCTTGCAATTTCTGCTTTTCTCTGACGAAGGTCATGTTGGTTTTGCTCTGCTTCACCTATTGAATTGACACAAACACATAAAAACTTCAGGACAGCTCAAGTTGTTTAGAAACAGTCATTCTGGTAGAAACCCATAAAGATTAATGTGGATTTGTCATCCACCGAAATCTTAAATATAAATAAACCATAATGTATGCTTAAAAAGACCTGTAATCTTGAAGGTGTTTTACTGAAAAAGGTTTTCACATCTCTTTTATTAGAGGAGAAATAAAATTAATTTTCATAGATTCAGCTGCCTGTCCAGTAATTGTTTCTAAGGATATTAGGGAGTTTGTATTGCAACAGGACTCACACTTGCTACAGAACCTTTTGTTAATCTGCCTGGTATTAACGTAACATTTATTAGCTGTATGGGTTGTGTTTTTCTCCACCGTTCTCTCCGTCGTCATAAGTAGCAGCACCACTGATGTCTCAAGGTGTTTTTAAAAAGAGAATGGGCCTCACAAAACAATTTCTCAGTATCTAAGCAGAAGGCAATGAGTTAGCTAAAGAATGAGGGGACATGGAACACTCCTATTCACCAAAAAGCCAACTTCAGACTCAGATCCACAGCATTCATTATTTTTCATTGAAGTAAATCAAGTTCTTAATAAGGAAATAAAAATAGTATTTAATCTAAGAAAAAGCACTTCTACTAAATACTTGTTTATGTGCTTGTGAGTGAACAGTGCTGTGTACCAGTCTCTCAGTAAGTTAGAATTTCCTGCATAATGGTCTTCAAGCCCACAGCCCAGCTCGCTGTACTTTGCAAAGGGAAAAAAGATAAACATTTACTCCACTGAACAGGACACAAGTTTAGTCCATTTTCACTCCTATTTGGTGTCAGAAGATGACAAGATAGAAGTAGTTAGTTGACAAGAAATCTATTGAGTATATTAAAAATAGGATTCTTATCTACCACTTCCAGTCTTGCACTTGAATTAGAGACCATAACTGACTGTGTTTCTACATGCCTACCAAATCAAACTTCTTTTGGCTTAAGTATTATGTGCAGTCAGGTAGCTATGGAAACCCATGAACACTGATTCAGAGCTACAGAACCTTTTTTAACACAAATGTTTTCAAACAGCCTAACATTAGCATAACCTGACTCTTGACAGTCCTTTCCCTCAAACTAAAAATCTTTCGGACAACATCCTGAATGTACTTAAAATAGTAAGAAAGGCCACTGTATAAATTTCTGTGTGTTTGACCTAAGAGTAAAAAACAGCGAAATTAATGTGTTGTCACTGAACGTCAACTAAATAAAACTCAGTTGTGTCTGTTACTTACTCACTATCCACAAGTTAAAAATCTATTAATTGTAGCTTTCAGTTGCCCAAGACACAGAATGTATAAGGGACATTCTTTAGATAAGCAAAACCTAAACTAGTCAGTTGAATACTGAAACTATCATGTAACCACATCACCTTGATGTCTGTGGTCAGTTCTTTGCAAGTTTATTGATCTTCACACTGAACTTCTGACTTGTTCCTTTGCATCAATACCTAAAGCAGTAAGGAGGGGAGTTTAAACTCCAAAAATAGCCATTAATGAGTCTGCAGCATCCGGCAACAAAAGACAATACACATACTTTCTGAATCTGGGGTTTGAGAGCTGCAGTTGCCCTCTGTAAGACTATTCCCAAGAGGCATCTAGCTTGTCTCACTGAAGCACTGCCCTGTAACCATGGAGGAGCAGTAAGCTGCATTTTAAACAAATGTACAAGGACAAATGAATGAACAAAAGACATTGCTGCTACTAAATCGGATCATGCCTTAAATGTCACTTTTATACTGGTGTGCTCTCTGAAACACCAGCAACAAGCACTTGAGTTTTTTCTCACAGGGTTTACTCATAGCCAACGTATTTCTGAAGCAGCTCTTCAGAAATGTTCCACTGTACTGTTAATAGAAAATTATTTTAGAAAACTAACATTCCACTTTTAACTTTGTGAATCAATGAATAAAACACTGTTAGTTAAGCATCAAAAAGTTTATATGAACTTACTGTCTTCAGCAGATGGCACGTGTCCAGCTTGACTAAAGATGACACTGGCTGCTGCTAAACAATGTCGGGACTCCATAAAGCATTGCTGAGAAAGACAAATGGCAGCACTTATACCTCTGCTAAGTAGTCCAAGCACTGCTCTCAGCTCAGCTAAATCCCTTGCCTCAGACACTAAGGATACACAAACACAAGGGAAGTGATATAACAGAGGCTCTGGAGCATATTCACCTGGATACTGGGAGAAAAGACACCATTTTTCCACATCTACTACTAAATGCAGCTTGTTCCAACCAACAATTTTCTCTCTACCACAGCCATAAGAACAAGTCTTCCTTTTAATATGAGATAAACTGTGAACATTAGTAGCACAGATCAGAACAGTACAATCGCTTCCTTGTGGTAAAGGAAGTGATGTTTTGTGGTAAAGATGGTATCATGGGGTGTGAGGTGGAACAAGCTGGACCTACAGGTCAACATTGTCAGCCAGATATAGGTTCCTTTGCTCATATTTGGTAGTGCGTTGTCTAATGTTTGATGCATTGACAGCATTAATAAGACATGGAAACTACAAGTTACTATTGAAATTAGCATTAAGTGGCTTAGGTATGGCAGAAGTCTTATGCATCAGATAAAGAACATCTGAATAGTCTGGAATATAGAAATTCTTAAATAATGCTCCAGCTACCAGGTTACATAACCACTTCAGTGTTCACAAAGGCTCAAACAAGTCCAGGGCACATACTAAAGTACAAAGGACAATAACTTACAGTAAACACAAACACATAATGTACAATAACTTGGCCCTCAGGTGGTTTTAAACTCTTTACTGTAACAGATCAATATAATAAACAACTTAAATGATTATTGCCCTAAAGTTTTACTTACGAACATGTCACACCACTGCTGACACTTCAGTAACTAAGCTTTTCTTATAACAGATGATACATGTTAGAAGACAACTCACTGTTTTAAAGGAACATCTTTTAATGTGACACAGGCGCCTGTTTAAACAATTGCCTTACTTGATTGCTACATTTATGATATAATCAGAGCAGAAATGCACTAGGTATGTTACCTTGGAGAGATAGTACTGTGACAAACTAGCAGCGTTGAGTGACCATTCTACTGGATTGTAGCCACAATACTCAAGCTGTCGTTTAAGAGTAGTGTGGCAGTACTGGGCAGCCTTCTCAGTCATCTCCAGGTGCTGGTAGACTTGTGCCAGGTAATACAGAGTATGCGTATAGGCTTTTTCAAATCTGGAGAAACAACAGTATCTTTAGATTTTTGCTTTTGCTTCCTCCCCAAATACACCCTCATAAATTAGAAGTATTAATAATTTAGATATGCTGCTACATTCACCTTTTGGATCTTTCTTGGTCTCTGAGTTTTTCTTCCTCTGCCATGAAATGTTCACTGGGATCAACGGGAGGATTTCCATCCTGCAAGAGTAAACGTACAGTAAACATCTGACTATGTAACCTAGCGCTCCCTCTTCTGGCTGCAGATATTACTACTTTATAACCCCAAATTCAATGAAACATCACAAAACATTTCTACACCCATCTCAACATCACATCTCAGGAGCAATTCCATAAAGCTCAGGCAACTAAGAGGATGAAAGTGACAATTCCATGATGAGTTACAAGATTTCATCTGGTAGAAAATTTCTGCTTACATACTTTAATATAGTGCATGCTGCCTGCATCAGAAATACTCATCCTGGATTCTACAGGACTACAATTAGGTGACTTTACTAAGTATAATCATAAATGTAACCAGTAAGTTAATACTCAGCATTACCTCCAAGCGTGAAATATTCGTTTGATGAGATGTGCTAATCTGTAGTAAGAAAACATCTTGCAGGAAGTACTGCAAAGAACACTGTGTGCACACAGCGCTCTGCAACCTGCTTTAAAGGCAAACACTCCACAGCAAGTCCCTTTACTCACAAGCTGGTAAGACTCTTACTTAAATAAATGAATGATACAACAGGCAATCTCCAAGCTTCCCCCTTGGAGGGGGAAGCTGCCTTTATACAAGGCACAAACTACATGCATGTTACTAGTGAGGTAAACTACTTCATTTAGAAGCCCTTTTTAGTTTAAATCATGAGTTCTACTGGAATTCTTAAATAGACAACTGCACATATTCCAGCACTGCCCTGTTCAACCTTACCTTAGAACAACTGTCAATTGACAGAATCAGCTTAACTGTTAAGACTAAAAAAAATTAACTTTGTTTACAGCAAAGTTTTACTAGTCTGTGCTTATCTAATCTGTGCTTATCTAATTTCCTTCATAATTATGACTAACTTCAGATTATTTTAACACTGCCAATGGCAGTGTCTTTCTAAAGGTGCATTTTTTCCATTACACATCTACAGCAGCAGTTCAGTTACACAACAGTTTATCATGCAATTTTCCTCGTCCTTTTCTAACACCTTATATTTCTTAGCTCAAGAGAAAGTAAAAGAGCAAATAAAAAGCAGTCGAGAAAAATAGTTTTTATAAGATAAGAGAGACTCAGGCAAGAACAAGGAGCAAGTGTAGAGAATGTCTTCGCTTTATAGGGAAGAAAATACGTTTGTGCTTGTCATTAAAAAAATCCCAAACACATTTGTTTACTTTTAATGGAAATGTTCTGTTCATCTTTAAAGATGAACAAATGGGACTGAAAGAGACAGTGGCAAATATATGAGAATGTGTTTAACCTACCAGAGAGGTGCAGATTTTTTACATGATCTTTTAATCTCCCAATGAAAGCAATGGATTGACATTTTGCAGTATAATAAAGAATAGTGTTACAAGATAAATCTACCTGCCTCCAACTTTTAAACTCTAGTTTTTTCAAAAGTATCACGGCAGCCAACATAAAGCTCAGAAACTCAAGTTCCGCTGTATGTTTTTTTTCAAAGATCACTAAAACTGAAAAGAACAAGTAAGACCTGTCACAGCATTAATACATATCATACCTCTTTCATGTATTGATAGTACAAAGTTTCTGCAGATTCCAAACAAGCCTGCGCAGTTTTAATTTCACCCCTTTCAGACCACAGGATACCTAGATTGTTCTAAAGGTTGAAGGAAAAACAAATCCATTACTTTTCTGTTCATTTCAATTTATATTACACATTTTCTCCAAATCATTCATCAGTCTTCAGCTGTAGATATTTGTGTTTTAACACAATGGAATTCACAAAGCAAAAACTGCACCAGTTTTATCACAAGTTGTCCAGAAGGGAAGGCTCTTGAATAGCAGCAGATATATAAAAAACTCCCTCACAAAGTATAACTTCTGTGCTTATCCTGCTAAATAAGGACTGCTGTGTTCAAATAACACGGTTTCCCCACACACACACTATGCTCTGCACCTAATTAATGAAACGTTTATATCATATGCAAATATCATTAAAAAAGAATGAATCAGAAATTTAACATTTTTCTACAGAGCAATGATGACAACAGCAAAAGATACACTTGGAAAGAATGCTTTTATAGTTTCAGCTGTGAAACAAACTGTTAAGATGCAACAGATTATCACCTTTGAGTTTAAATTACAGCAATATACATAGCAGTGTTTTTCTAAAAGGAGGATTAACAGATGCAATAAGTTCCTCCAATTTTATTGGTAGAACGAAGGCATTAATTACAATCTCTGGCTGATGTACTAATGTACTAAAGGTGATGTTACAAAATCCAACAGATCTAGAAATGAACTCCAAGAGAGTTATATGCCATCAGTGTGCCCCTTACAATCAGATTAATCTTTGTAAAAAAAGCACTAAGTAGCATAGTTTGTCCACAGTCAAAGAATAGAATAGGTCAAATTTAATTAGAAACTGCAATAAGCATCCTTGTGCAGAACCTCAGAAATTAGAAACGAGGCTACAGAAACAGGCCCAGCAGGAAACATTTTTTAAATCAGAACTGTTCTAGAATGTAGTCTATACATTCTAAAAAAGTACTGGACCACAGCACTTCACATGTGCAATACAGAAACCCTTTTTTTTTTTAAAACCCAAAACAGGAAAATCCATGCAAACACGTGCCAAATTGCACTAGCTCTGGCTGAGACAGAGTTAATTTTCTGGGTTACAAAAAAAGGAAAAATACTGCTTTCCAACACACTAATTCAAAAGCACAGTGGAATCCCTGGTCGGAAGCCACAAATGCAACACGTCCCCAGGAACAGACCTGTGAAGATGTTACCTGATTTTGGACTGACTGCTCAAGCAATCTCTAATCTTATAACGAGTAACAGATTTATTACTGTGCACCCAAACCATCACACTGAAGAACAATACGCTGATGTAACCTCACAAATTCCAGACTACTCAAAGTTAATGTAACTTTAATGGAGAATATGTCACTATTCACCTAGTGTCTTTCCTCACAACTCCTTTTTAAGTTTTGTAATATCTGACAAGAACATACAACCAAGCCTTTTAGAGTAGTCATTTTTGATGAAAACATACACGTAACTGCTCTACTAAATTTAAAGTCGTGAGATGGATATATAACTATACACCAGGTGCCGCGATGAAGCAGCTGAACAATAGCCTTTGTATTAATCTTCATATGGTAAGAAATAATTTTGTTGTATTACTGTCTTTAGAGTGAAGAAGTCAATATTATTACTTCTAGCTCTAAAAAGACTATACTTAATCATCCGGAATAAAATATAATAAATGAAAATAGAAACGGCAAAGGTTGAAAATCAAGTGGTAGCTTTTGAGAACAATTTAACAGTTCAGAATGCTGCATAAAAAAAATCTCACAACTTTACTTTGACAACAAATGACAAAGACCCACAAGAGAATTCTGGACATACTAATGCCTTCTACTAACTTACTCTTGCTTAGTTCTTAGAAGCTCTGTCTTAGATGGTGCTGAAGACCACAGTGCTTTGTGAACACCTAATTTCTATTAAAGACCGTTAAATGCCCTGCACAGTCAGTGGCATCAACAGAAAGCTTAACCACATCCCTCCACAGCCACCATCTTCTAATTTCTTCCAGCAAGAAAAGCACGCCAGGACTGCCCGAGTTTACGATTAATAAGCAATCCAGACTCCGTCAGGAGGCAGGAGTATCTGCAGCCCGCTGCAGACACCACTAAGACACAGCACGGCGCGCAGATACAGCACTCAGCTCTGCCGCAACAACCCCTTCCGGTATCACTGCCCCGACCCACCTGGGCCTGTATGTAGAGAGACACACAGTCCGGGGAGAGGCGGTGGGGCTCGAGGAGCTGCGTGCAGCGTTGCAGGTGTTCCTCTCCGGCCGACAGCTCCTCGGTGTCGGTGTGGTTAACGCCCAGCTCGTACTCGAGCACTGCCCGCCGCACTGCCCGCAGCTGCGCCCCGTCGTCCTCCTCAGTGACACTCAACATCTGCTTCACCTCCTGCAGCAGCGCCCGGGCGCTGTACTTGGAGCGGTAGGGCTCTGTCTCGGGGTCCTTGCGCGACTCCACGAGGGAGAGGGTACGGGCGCTGCGGAACTTTTCGCATGCCGCAGCCCACCCGGCGCTGGGGGCCGCCGCCACCGCCATCTTGCCTTCTCCGCCGCGCGTTCGCACTCTTGTCACGCGCGCAGCCGCGTGACGCGCCACCCGCCAACCAACGCCGCGCTGCAGGGGGGCGGCCCCGCCCTTTCCGAATCCTCGCCGCTTCGAACTCCCCGCGGCTTCGGACAGAGTACGAGGGCGAACGGCGTTCAGCACCGCCCGGCCCAGGCCGGCGGCCACAGGCCCGAGGAAGGGCCCTGAGGGACTCTATCTCAAGTTTTCCTGACAAAGCATTTTATTAGAACGACGATTTAAAAAAAAAAAATACCTATTCTTAAAAACTGTTTTTAGAACTAGTTTGTTAAGACAAGGTGAGACAGCTTCAGAAGAACATTGGTCCTGGTGGGAACCCAGCAACCTCAAGGCACATTTAGTTTAACAGCAGAAAAATGGCAGCAGTGGTTTGCTGCTAAATGAAAAATCTTCCTGAAAACCCCAGTCATTTCAAGCAACATGATTTTAGCCATCCTCAAAGCCAGGCTGCTTTACCAAGGAATACAGACAAAGAGGAATGTCACACAGGATTTTACTTTTTGATAAAAATCAGCTTGGTCTAGTGTCTGTACAAGAGGTTATTCAAGCAACTCCCTTAAAAATCACTTCCCTGGCTTCTGTTCTTAAACCAGCTGTTTTTCTTGAAGCTGCTGTTGCCAAACCTGGATAATCCTCGTCCTGCTTCCTGGGGTAGTGCTTCCAGCTCAGGCAATTCCTTGGCCACAGACAGCTGCCAGCGCCTGGTATCCTTCCACTGTTCCTGAAATGACCAGTGTAAGAGACTTTACATGGCTGCAGTTATGTTCAAGGTTCCTGCCATCTTTAAAAGCGACACCAAATGCAAATCCCACCTGCACCAAAACAGCTTAGCAGATCCCCCTTGTAAGACAATTCAAGAATCCTGTGACAATGGATATACAATTACAAAGGGTAAGAGGGAAGGAAATTGGCATAAAACTCTTTAAATACACTGAGGGAGTCTAAACCTAGAGCAGCCAAAGAACACAGGACTTCAATAAAACCAGGCAACAGAAGGAGAAAAGAGGCATGACAGGGTATTTTCTAACTATGCTTTGCTCTAAAGACTGTTGTCTGTGTACATTTTTACTAAAACACAAACCTTCCCCTCCCCCAAACCACCCTACATTCGATCCTATATATGGCAATAACTGTATTTCAAATCATCAGGTTTCAAAATCAATTCTGGCTGCAAAAACATACCTGTATGTTACTCAGTTCACCGACAGGGATATCAAAGCACACCCCCTGTAACAGAAAACAAGAGGCATTGCTTTCCTAAGATACACAAAAGTTAAGAACTCCAGCAGCAACTGCAACCACTCATATGCCAGTTGTAGAAACAAGAAAGGACAGAAAACATGGTCTTTCAGGGAAAGCTTTTCCAAAGCAAACAGAAAAACAGTTAAACACAAAATGCAGATGCCAATGCTTTGTGCTGACAGCAGTATTGCCTACAATCAGCCTGTGTTTTAAAAGTAAGACAGACCATTTGGTACCACAAATGCTCCAAGAACACCTGCAGCACAAGAGAAAAGTGTCAGACAGCTCAGAAGCCAGGCTGAAAGAAAATCCCCAGCCTATCCCCAAGGCTGAGTCATCTTACCATCTTCCCCTTGAGGAAACGCATTCCAGATATTTTGCCATCTACTCCTTCACCGAGCTGTTCTTTTAGTCCTCTCCAAGCATAACTCATGGTGTGCATTTCTATCGAACATTTCAACATCATAGTCACAAAGCCCTTCAGGAAACAGAGAAATACGTTTACAACCTGTAACTCATTAATGAATGAACTATGGACTATCTTCTTACAGTCATGCAGTATTTAGAGTATTTATTCTCAAAAATGAAGCAACTTAAAGCCTCCTAGGAAGCTGATGGCATCCATCTAACCTAGGATTGCCCACTGGTACAAAAGCCAATGGCATTTCATTGTTTTAGCCAGAATCAGTGACACATTTATTTGATAAATACAGAAAGTTACCACTAGTGAACAAGGTAAAAATACTTCAAAACTGATACAAGAAGCAGAGTTCAATCATGTGCTATTTCCAAAACTGTGTTACCACATAACAAAACGGGGCTATGCTCTCCCTAAATACACCACAAAAAGGGCTGTACTTTCCTTCTCTCATGATCTCTGAGACCAGGACGTCACAAAGTAAACTTACTAAAATATTACAAAAATTTGCAAGTTTCCTGGGAAGGGAAAACTACAAACCAACGTTTAAAGTGTCATTAGCTAAATTCTCCTAGAGCATCAAAATCTACTGTCACTTACATTTCTGAAGAAATGGTTTTAATTCTCATTACAAGCACATTTACTGAATTTACTGATCCTATGGTCCCTTCCAACCCTGACCAATTCTATAACTTCTTCCCAGGGAGGGGGACAGAGCATTGGAGGGGGCTGCCCATGGAGTTTGTGGGTCTCCTTTTGAGACATTTGAAATCTGCCTGGATTTATCTGGGTAATCCTGCTGTGGCAGGGGGATTGGACTGGATGATCTTTCCAGGTCGCTTCCAGTCCCTGATGATTCTATGAATTTATTTCTCTGTTTCTGGCAGAGCATGAATAAGAGTTGATTTCAGTTAAGGAATGAGCCACAAACCAGGGGCTGGGGACAATGGCTACTCAGAAACCCTGTTGAAAGAGCCTGAGAATATTTCACTCTTGGTCTGGACATAAGCAAGACATTAGTTCTGTGTTATCAAAAAAGGATAATGATATTTACCGCAGTTGAGTTGAGCAAGGAGCGCTGCTGTATGTAAGATGCCCCAGAAATATGGGCTAGAGCTGCAGCCAGGGCAGCAACGGCCCCTTTTTCATCTATGAGCTCTTGAGCAGATTCTCTGAAATAGTCTACTGCAGAAGGAGGAATGGCCTCCAACAACCTACACAGTGATAACAAAAGTTTAAGAGATCAGCAAAGGCCAGTATGCAGTGCAGACACACTTAAGATAGTCTTGAAAGCTGTCTGAAGTTTAACAAATTCCATGCAAAGCTGCATAGAATAAAACCCAGAACCCTTGGGACTAAAATCATACAAGGAAAACACAGGATGGAGTTATACTGCTCTCACTACTGTTCAGTAACTCATTATGCCAGGTATTGTTCCTTACACACCATCTTCTCGAGTGGACAAAACCAGTTTCCTCACATTACAGAAATCACCTGTCCTGGCATTGATTTCTGATTATATAAATCAAGGTTAATTTTTGCAATAATTTAGAGAACTTTATGTTCTATGAAAAGGTCTACATCCAAGGACACAGAGGTTTAGCAATACTACGTAATGAAAATACATCAGTGCCTACATCGCACACCAACTGACTTTTATGACATTAGCTCACATACAGGTCTGAGCCCTTAAAGCTCTGCACTGTTAGCAAGATCTACAGACAGAATAGTCAAATAAACTTACTTTCTGGCATCATTACTTGAAGCTTTAATTACATCTGTAGCAGAGGGAACCCCAACACGCTTAAAAGTAATCCCCTGAAATCAAGACAAGAAGTTATGGTTAAAGGTGTTTTCATCACTCTACAACTCAACCCAAGTCACTTTACTGTCACCTCTAGTCCCTACCGTTTCCAACAACAATACAGTCTTGTTACTCCTACAGCTAGAATAAAGTTTTTAAGTTTCTGCCTTTGTTAATCTGGTGTTACTTTAAAACAATTTATATGCAGACTGTATCAAAAGGCAGTTTCCTTCACACACTCCTGCTGCAGTCTGCCTATGACAACATGGGAAAATTCATGAGACATCAGAAAAGGCTGACACACAACATATAAATGCTTATCAAACATCAGTGTTCTAGGCCTATGGGACATAAGTCCCATCTAGACTCATAAGCAGACCACCATTAAAAGTATAAGAATGGCAGAGTCTCTTTAGAAGTGGTTTCATTAAGCAGAAGTCTGAGGTACAACTTACTGCTTTGTGCTCAACTTGCTTCAGAAGATCTTCTTCTCTCCTCTGAAATAAACAGATGCAGATCCCAGTCCGGCCAGCTCGGCCTGTACGTCCAGAACGATGGATGTAGGAATCAACATCCTTCAGAAATTATTCAGATTAACATGAGAAAACCTTACGTCATTTAAACTGCTGTCATTTATACATTGTAAGATAGAAAACCACAAAATTCTAATTCAGAGGCCTAAAGAGTGATACCATAATGTATCCATACCCAAGTTACTCTGTAATTACATACAAGCTGCTTAAGTTTGTGAACGCTACCCTGCCCAAGGTATGCTGCAGGTTTAACCAACCAGTGATTTAAGCTTTTTTACAACAAAAAGCTCTGCTGGAGTTTCTGAAGAAGAAAAATGCAGCAGGAGTATTTTAGAATTGTTATGAAACTCAACAACATTCAGAAGGGATTCAGAAATGCTGAAACAATGTCAACAACTACCTTACAAGTTCCCAGAGCAACCAGAAACCATCACATTGACTTTAATCAAAGTACAACAGATTAACTAGGAAGTGATAGCACTAAAAACGTGGTAACTGGACCCACATTTTCCAAAAGCCGCAATTAAAACCTGCCAGATTCAGACCCTTCTTGGTGATGACAGCACTGGTGATGTGCTCTTCTGTGCTCATCTTGGTGATGTGCTTTTCTTTTTGTGCATTTACAAAAAATCCATTTCACCAGAACATAATTGTAGTGAAACAGAGAAATGATCCACTGTCCTGTCACTAAATAAGTAAATACTAATGCACTAGCTTTGGTTTCCTCTCATGACTTACTTTTGGTGGTGAACACTGGATAACAAGGTCAACTTCAGGAATATCCAAACCCCGGGCAGCTACATTTGTTGCAATCAGAACCTCAAACACACCATTTCTGAAGCCTTTTAATGTAATCTCTCTCTGTTTCTGTGGAATGTCACCGTGCAATGACTGGGCATCCTGTCAGTGAAACAAACCATTAACAGGTCCTTTAACAGTGGAGTCTAGGCTGAGGCACCTTAAAACACTTATTTCAGAGCATTTAACCATGAATATCCCTAACTGCTGCTCTCTACTCAGATCCCAGTACCTGCTTGAGCGAAGCATTCATAGCCAGTTCATTTGCTTCCTTTTTCGTCTCACAAAAAACGATGGTTCGCCCATGGCTGCCACTGTAGACCTGAATGATATCTCCCAGAACTCCTGCTCTCTGAGATGAGCGACACTGTATAGCCAAGTGCTGTTTGGGAAAGAAACAACAGAAGCATCAGTGTTAAAGCTAAGCCATGCACAGGACAGACAAAAAGAATGCAGAGACTTTTTTTTAAAGTTTGCAGACTAATTCCCCCATATGAAAGCTTTGATTAAAAAAATTAATGTCTCAGTTAAAAGAAGTCATTCCACAGTCCCATTTGTAAAGTCAGTGTAGAATCCATTTCATCCAGGACACATGCTCTCAGAATCAGCACTGCTCTGCAGCAGAATCACTCACTTCCACAGTTGTTGCAGTCCTTTGAGTCTTCTTTCCAATCAAGTCAATCTGTTCATATTCACCTTTCATGTATTTTTTTGCAACATCATACACCCATCGAGGACAAGTTGCAGAAAACAGCAATGTCTGGGGGTTGTTCTCAGAACCTGTAAGGAAAGGCCAACAAATTCAGTCATCGCAGCACTCTGAAACTTGAGAGCTGATAGAGAGGCAAGCGAATTGGTCTCAAATTGAGAGGTGTACATGTGCAGCAAATCAGCTACAAGAAAACAAAACTTTGAGGCAATGAAAACATTTTTAATAACCTTTACACATAAAAGGCAAAACAAGTAATTTTAACTGGACCGAGTGAATTCTTCATTCTGCCTGAGAAGAAATGCAAGGCACACCTATAGATAACCTGCTAAACATGGTTTAGACCATACCTGAAGTTCTTCCACATACCTGAAAGAACCCTTGTGCTTCTATCTTTCCTTGCATCATATTCCAGTACTAACTAGCTGTGAATGCTATGCAAGGAAAGAATTCTGTAAGAAGACAGATTACCCCTGGTGAAAACAGTCTAACAAACAGTATCTTCAAAGTTTAAACTGCCTTCATAGCTCCACAGGGTAAACAGAAACACAAGCATTACAGAAGAGCACTTAATAGTTTCTACAATTTGTTTTCCAGTTATGAATTAAACTTAGATTTCCTAGTTATGACAACTCCCACAAAACCTACACAGACTTGTGTAGATTTAGATTATCTGTGCTTTCTAGCTGTCAGGATAAAAACCAGGTCTGCAGAAATAAGGAGCAGAAATGAAAGCAGCTCTACTTGGATCAAACCAAAGTTCTACGAGGTTCATGTACTCTCTTCGACAGTAAGTCTCCAACAAAGATGTGAGGAAATTCTGCCTTCAACCAGCTTCTTTGTGGCTTCTATAGCCAGAAGAGATACCTTACTTTTAGCAATCCTTTTCCAGTTTTAGCAATTCACTGCACTTCCTCAAAACTTTGGGCATTAGCACAATGTGGCAAGGAACTTCATACTATTCAAATAACCTGCTATCTGGTAGCTCTGCTGAATGTCCACTACAACAGAGAAGAGCACATGTTCTCTGGCTGTCAATAACATGTGATGACAAGTGTACAGGCAGACCATAAGCCTAACCTGATGCTCAGTCACCCCTCTCAGCATGAAGAACACTAAGGTTTTGGGACCTGTGTTGGGTTTGTTGCATTTTTATCTTTCCCAGTGAAGTGCTGATAATTCAAGCTGACACATGGATGATTCTTTTTCCTTTTCTCTGCTGAGAAACTGCAGCAGGAACAGATACCCAGCTATCATGGGAGGTGTGGGACAGTAAGGAAAACATTCCTTTTGGCTTTCTTGGATGAAAGCCGGTAAGGTAAGTAACAACAGGTATCTGCTGCAAAAAGTTATCTCTAAACGGTACACCACAAAAGTATGTTTGCAGAGTCAGCTGGGAGTTTCGATTTACAAGTGGATGCACATGCCACAGAAAGTTAGGGGTTGGAAGGGACCTCAGAAGATCTAGTCCAACCCCCCTGCCAGAGCAGGATCACACAGGCAGGGTTTGAATGCCTCCAGAGAAGGAGACACCACAACCTCTCTGGGCGGCCTGTGCCAGTGCTGTCACCGTCACAGCAAAGATGTTTTTTTCTTGTGTATATGTGGAGCCTCCTATGCTCCAGCTTGCATCTGTTGCCCCTAGTTCTATCATTGAACATAACTGAGAGGAGCCTGGCACCATCCTCCTGACCTCCTTCCTTTAAATATTACTGAGGTCTCTCCTTAGTCTTCTCCAAGTTGGAGATTCAGCTCCTTCAGCCTCTCCTTATTAAGGAATCATAGAATGTTCCACTTCCTTAACAATCTTTGTGGTTCTGCACTGGATTCTCTCAAGCAGTTCTATGTACCTCTTGAACTGAGGGGCCCAGAACTGGACAGAGTCCTACAGATGCAGCCTCACCAAGGCAGAGTAAAGGAGGAGAACCTCCCTCTCTAGATCTACTAACTACACCCCCACTAATCCACTTCAGAATGCCATTGGTCTTTTTGACCACAAGGGCTTTTTCGGACAAACCGTTACAACAGCTCTGAAAAATGGAGCTTCCAGCAATAGTGGGACAACAGTAATGATTCATTTCTTGGATAGTCCCCATGATATACTAGAACATGGGCTGTGGGTGGTTTCTGTTATTGGGTCTTTGGCTTGGCTGGTTTGGCAAGGAAACAGTTTCATTTGTTTCATCTGTTACTGCCAGTGCTATTTCATCTTTGTGCTTCACAGAAGTAGGTAACAAAACAGACATTTATTTTCTGCTGATGGCTGCATCTCTTTGGTTGAGCTATGTATGTTTATCCATCCCCCCCACCCCTCTTTCCAGAGAAAGTATTTCTGTCCTTGAGCTGTAACCAGGCTTTGAACTCTTTCCAATTCTACCATATACTTTTCTCTGAGGTCAGGTACTAGCATCGTACAAGATGTACAAGAGCAATTTTCAAAGTGTGCTTTTTGCATTCTCCCATTGCTCCTCTGCTGATGACAGAATTTACCTTTTCTATAAGCAAATCCCAAAATCTCTTCCACTTGTTCAGCAAAGCCCATGTCTAACATATGATCAACTTCATCCAAAACAACATGCTTCACGCTGGAAAGCTCCAGCTTGCTATTCTGAATGTGGTCTTTGATCCGGCCAGGAGTTCCCACGAGAATATCAATGCCACTTTTAAGGCAATCAACTGAAGAGAAAAACAAGGAGTATGTCAGAGTGGTAAGAAACAATACAAGTTACCAGTTACCAGCACACAGCAACACTTTAAACCACTTTTTGGTTCTAAAGTTGTTCTTTAACCCCTGAATAAAGCACTACATCCAGTTTGTGTAACAATCAAGTAAACTCTGTCAAGTCCAAGTTGCTCTGTCAGGAATATCAGTTAAACCACAAAGTTACAGTAAGATATAGCAATTTCCAAGGAGCAATCAGCTGCCATTAGAAATCCCAAGAGCTTTGTTAAAAAAAAAGCTTTAGTTTTTCAGATAAATTTTCACAGCTACTTCTGGCAGCAGACAGAGCCACCAGCACACATACAATTCTCTCTGCCTTGGATGATGTCTTGTGCCAGCATAGGTCCACACAAAACCATATAAACATGTGCTTTTAGTTTTTTCTTTACCACTAGTAACTTTGCAGACCTACAGCCATTCTTTTAAGTAAAGATTTATTGAAGCTAAAATAATTCAACCCAGGCTTTTTGCTTACTTTGAAAGCAATGTCACAGTTTCTGACTGAAGAGTCTAAGGGGGCAAAAAGCCAGTTTTATTAATGAAATATATTTGGAAAAAGCGAACTTAAATCTTGTAGCAATTCCCTAGTGTTAACTCACTCTGTTCTTTATATGGTGTTCCTCCATAGAAACAAGCTACCGACAGTTTTCTGGTGAGGTTCTTGAAGTCTTTGGCTACCTGAATGGCCAGTTCTCTGGTCGGAACAAGAACCAGCACCTGCAGGGAGAGAAAAATGACAAAAATTCAGTGGTGCTTGGACAAAGACACTAAAACAAAAGGGTTTAAATCATGCCCACCATCTCGTATTCCTGTTCTTTTTTTAAAATTTGTTACAGAGGTGCCCACAGCTCTCTACCTTCCCAGCAGTATTTCCTGACACCTGGAGCCTGCAAACCACAGCCTTATAGTCAGGAAGAGGAAACAAGATATTACACAGTAAGTCACACAAAGGGCAGTATTTTTTTCTTAAGTTGATACCAAACAAAATAGATTCTTCAGTAATATGATCAAGGACAATGAAGGTGCAGTTCAGCATTAAAGTTTGGGACAATCACTTCACAATTTAGAGTGGTTATTAGAAGACACAAAGCATGATGCATTTTATCTATATATCCTCCTTCTTCACTGACCTGCCTTCCTCCAATGTTATCTTTCCCCTTTTAATTTTTTTTAAGCATTACAAAATAAAACAGTTTATTATTCTCTAGATATCCCTCAGATAGTAAGATTTTTAAAACTGAAAATGCCTTTAAAGTTCACAAAATGTAAGGATAAAGCATGCAACAAACTGGGAAACTGTAAGTACTTCAGTCTAATGATAAATATACACACTGCACTTACATGGGAATATGATTATCTAATCACATGAATCTGGCTACAAATTCTACCATATGTTGACATACAAATGTAAACACCACTTGCAATCCATTACATTGATCCTCTAGACATGAGGTGGAAAATAAATTTCAAATATAAAAAAAATAAGCTTTCAGTTATCACCATGGAATCCAGACTGAGAAATAACCTCAGTGCAAAAACAAAAGTCCCAGCTGACTCAACTGCTACCTCAAAACAGGCCAGGGAATGAACCCCAAAGCCACCGACTAACCTCCTGAGGCCAGCAGTCTGGAGAAGCTACTACTGCAGTGCCCAGACCAGTCTCCCAACACAGTCACAAGGAAACCTAAACACAAAAGATGCTATCACTAATGCTGCAAAATCTGTCACACTGTAACTCCAGATGCAAGCAAAGCATTCAGAATTGCAAATACCAATAAGGGCAAAAGAAGTCCCAAACAGAAGACCCATAAAGTAATTATGGCAGTTTTCAAGTGATTTCATAATCTAAGCCTTTGGTGTTAACCCTCTGGGGATAAATTACTTTTGGTGCACGGCCTCTTTTTGCATCTTGCGCATCACTCTGAAGCTTTTCAATCAGTGGAACAGCAAAAGAAAAGGTTTTCCCAGTTCCTGTTCGAGCTTGGGCAATTACATCTTTGCCATCATATACTGGCTGAAAAGTCTTCGCTTGCACAGGGAACAGGTATTTCACACCTCGAGCTGTAAGACAATCCAAAGAGGTTTCATTAAAAGGTGAACCACCACACATCCTCATAGGTAACTATCTCTAACATGTAGGGCACATCATGTCAAACCCTGTACAGAACAGGAGATAACTTAGAAAAAGTACAGTTATCTTTGTTTTTATTTCTACCGAAAGGTATTTACCAGTCCCAAACACGCAATTGGGTGTCCACTATGAAACACAGTCTTCTTTGTGGTGTCTGGCAGAAGACAAAAGAGGAAAGGGAAAAGACAACCAACCAACATGCTTTTCCTGATACAGACCAAGATTCTTTAGTAGCTTGCTTTTGCAGGTGGAGAGGAGGGCATTTAGGCTTCCAAAGCCAGAGAACAAGAACTCTACAGTGATTAGTTCCTCAATAAAACTAACTGAGGAGAGAGAAGAAATGCTCAACAGCATGAGAATAACCCTATACGATCTGTTCACAGGAGCCAAATTCATATACCAACCACCACTACACTTATTTGAGAAATGTAGGCAGCAGATACGAAAACTGAAAACACACAATAGAATGCTACTGAGGAGAAAAGGAAACCTGTCTCTAAAGAATCTAGGAGTAATCACATAATTGGAAGAATAACTCCACCTTAAAATATAAGATTCTTTGAATCTACAGTGACTGCTTATGTGCGTATTCTTAGCACACAATATACGAGTATTTAGGACAATGAACTATTGGCTTTTGTCTCTATTTACGTAACAGAGTACAGTTCTGGAGTATCTTGTACAGAAATTTATGTTAGTATGTTAACTAACCTTTGAGGAGCTTGATTGTGTTTTCAGAAAGAGGAAAATTGGAGAAGGCGCCTTCTTTTTCTTCTTCTGTCAGCTAAGAGGGCAAAAAAACCAAACAACTATCAGCCATAAGAGAAAAGCTCTACATCTGCTTTTCCACTGCAATTTTACCAGCAACATCCTTTGTCTAAAGGTAAAAAAACTCTTGTAATGCAGGTTCTTCACAAACAAAAACATAATTGCAGCTAAAAGAAGGAAACTTTAATCCAGCCATCCTGTATTACAAGACAACATACTAACATGGGCTGCACCACCCTGTAGCAGAATTCCTGCAAGTAAATCTTGTTTTTCATAGAATAATTAAGGTTGGAAGAAACCTTCAAGACCATCAAGTCCATCTGACTATAAACTTAACACTTCCTGATGCAGGTCCTCCAGCTTTTGTGGCCTGCAACAACTTGTTCACCAACACAACTACTGCTACCTCATTCCAAAGTCAGATATACCAGCATCACCTTTTAAGGCCCTTGGCAAAGAAAAGGGAACAACTGCTCCTTCTATGTGATCTTACTACATTACGCAAATCAAGAAACTACTTGTTAAAAACCTTAATTGGAATTCACTGATATCATTAGACAACTTTTTCATAGCAAAACATACTTGGTGTCACAATTGACTACACTGTGCAGTACACCACGCAAACACTTTCTTAACTTTGCACACCAGTACTTACCTAAACCCCACAATTTAGATTCTACTTCGAAGGTCCAGGACATCATATTGTCACACTCACATAAAAAAAACACTCTGTCAATTCATATTCCCATCCTAAACACTCTATGCATCTATTGCGTATCTCTCCTATTGGATGCAATTTGACTACAAGACAACCATTTTACGCAATAAAGGTAAATGACATGCCAGCCTAAGTGAGCCCCTTCTTTGAGTTCTCCCTGCTAAGCCCATTCCAGAAGGACAGAGTGTGAGATGACCCTGCTGCACCACTATTCAATTACTTCTGTAAGACCCAATGACTATGACTCTGCTTCAGAAAACCCCAAGCTCAAAATCTGGAGCAAATGCCAGATACCCACAGTGTCTTCACTGTTCAAACTCTGGATGCCTGAAAGGAAGGTAAGTGAATTGGCAATAAGCATGGTGAAACTTGGAAATCTTAGCTAAATGATATAAAGGACTGAGTGAACACACATAATCTGTCAGCCTGATTCAAATGTAAACACACCCAGACTCCTAAGAAGTTTAGAAAGTAATGACTCAATGGGAGAGGGTCTTCAGACATCTCCAGACTGTGCACAAATCCTTCCATAATTCTAACTCAGTTTTCCTTGGCACATTTCCTGTGTAATAAGTCATGGAATGAACCTTGGTATGAAAACTCAAATTCACACTTCCACAAATGTAATGAGTGAAGTAAAATACTCATCTACAAGACTGTAACCTTCTCTTCCAGAACACCTTGCCAAAAGATTCTTCAAAGGGTTTGCCATCAGAGAAAGCACTTGTCACAGCACAAAGCACCACACATTTCTGGGATGGTGACTGCTTATGCAACAGGGAGAAAAATCCTTGTGCTGCAGGAACACCAGCCAAGTCATGACGACGAACCAGGCCACAGAAACTGCTTCCTGCTAGCTAGCCACCTCCAGCGCAGGTAACCTGCTCCAAACCACCTGGCATTTACCACAGCAGAAGTCGCTAAGAGAGACAGCTGCAGCGTGCTGCTGCACTTCCCTCACCCCCGAGGCGAGTGTGAAGAGCACAACAGACAACTCCCGCAGCAAAGTCCTCACACCCCGTACGCGTTTACTGAGCCCTTTCAGTGGGGCTGGAGTTAACCAGGCTAGGCCACCCCAAACACAACGTTCCTACCTCGGCGCCACCCTCCTGTTCCTCATCAGCTGCTCCAATGGACGCGGTCTGGTCGTGACCTTCAGCGGAGCCTCGCTTCACTGTGTGCCTAGGGCCGTACCCCTCTGCATCGATACTGATGCTCTCTGCGACACTCTTCGTCTTCTTGGCCAGAGGAGGCTCCAGGTCAGCATCGCCGCGGCCGTCCTCCTCGGGCTGAGCCTGTTCGCCCTTACCACGCCGCTTCAGCCGCTTTGGCCTCTCCTGGCTCACCTCCTGCGTGGGGGACCGACCTCGTTACACGAACGCCTCCCTCACGCAAGCCCAACACCCGTTACTGTCCTTTAACACTCCAACTCCTGTATCCCCGGTTACCCCCCACCTTCCCTCATGCCCGCAGCGGGCTAGTATAAAATGGCCGCTCCCGCCTCCTCCCGGCACGTGGCCACGTTCCAGCTCCCACCTTGACCTTCCTGCGGCGTCCGCGACGGACTGACTCATCTCCCGCCGGCGCTTGCGGCTCCGCGGGGCTGGCGGCAGGCCCGGCGGCGGGCATGGCGGCGGGAAGCGGCTGCTGCCCGATGAGTGCGGCGATGGAGCTCCGGCTGTCCGTCCCGCAGCTCCGGCTCAGGACTTCGCGCCCCACCCCAGCGCGGAGGAAGAGGGGAAAGGCGCGGAGGTTTGGGAGCAGCAGAGGACCCGCCCCGGTCCCGTGCAGCCACACCAGCCGCCGCCCTGCGCTCACTGGGACCGCCGCGGCAGCCTCCCCCCGAGCTAGCGCGGAGCAGGCAAGCCGCGCCGTGCGGCACCACACACCTCCCATGCAGCCGCTACGGGGGCGGGGCCAGCCCGGACCGCCTCTTCCGCCGGTTCCTTCCTCCAGCCTCCTCTCCAGCGCTGCGCTCGTGTGCGATAGCTAGGGGAAGTGATTCTGCCCGCAGCGGCTGCACTGACTGTGGGGTCAGCCACACCCTAGGCAGGTTGAGCGGCAGCACCGAGCAGGGTACAAGGCATCGGTACGTGTGCACGGACCAAAAGCCAACATCAAGCGAAGCGTGACTGCAGGTCCAGGAGGTAACTCGACCCCTTGGCTCCGCTCTGGTGAGACCTTACCTGGAATCCCACATCCGGTCCCGACACCCTCGGTTAAGACATGGACCTGCTGAACTGCTCCCAGAGGGCCAAATGATCAAATGGTGCCAAGGAGAGCCTATGCAGCCAATCAGCACGTACAGGGGGGCTTACAGAAACAAGGGGGAAGGCTGCTTTTATCAGAGAGCATAAGGACAGCACAAAGAATAATGGGCTCAAACTGAAAAAGAGTGGATTTAGATTATAAGAAAATTTTTTACTGAGTGTAATCAGTCACTGGAACAGGTTCAACAGAGGGGGTGTGGATACTCTGGAATTCTATACTTTCTATATTAATCTATTATCATCTATATTCAAACTATGTTACTCACCTTTGCCCAACAGACACACTTCCAAAACCTTTTAATAGAATATGAACTTGTAAAATAAGATTTTATTTTTTTGAACAATGTACAGGTTTGACCAGCAGTTGAGCTCTATATATTATACAGGAAGCCAGGCTACAATTTTGAATGTGGCAGTTGTATTCTGGAATAAAGACTTAGGTCTAACAGTTTAAATGGCAAGACAAGAAAGAAAGGAAACAATGGTTTATTGTTCTTGTGAACAGGATCTTATTTCCAAAGTAATATTGAGAAAAAAAAAAACAATTAAATGGCAGATTTCTTTCAAGTGGTACAGACACACAAGAATGGACTATTTTAATGTAATGTAAAATACTACAGTCCCAGTTTTTTCCACTTCTGGATTGCTGATGTTAACGATCAAATGCTCTGTCAAAACTTCGTTTCTGGCCTCTGCCTCTGAATCTGTTTCTACCAGAGTTACCACGCCGCCCATTCCTGGAGCATGAGAAGCTTCGGCCATTTCCTCCAATACTGCCTCCTCCTCCTCGCTGTGATTCTATTAATTCAGGTAATTCAGTAGCCACAGACAGATGCCATTGCTTTGAATCTTCCCATCTTGCCTATTAAAAGGAAGTCAGACATAGCAAGTTACAGGAATGCAAATACAAGATATTTCCTAATTTCCTCATCTGAAAAAGCAAAAATTGTGAACTAATACAGTAGATTCAATTTCTAACTAAAGTGGTCAAAATTTTAAGCATAAAAGCTGCAGCTGTCCAAGTACACCTCAGGTACTGTAGAACAGAATGGAAACCCATGTTAGAGCTTTACTGTTGCAGCTGCCCTGGAAACTCTTTCCCTGCTTTCAATACTACTATAATTATCACTGGTCACAAATCTACACCCTCCCCTCAATTTTCTTCAACTACCGAACAAGTGAATGAACACCAGGGCATATGGCTATAGAGATGCTCTATGGGATAAATAACTGAAGGAAATAATGCAGGTCTATGGAATTTCAAATAGTAGTTTTGTCAAGCCAAAATGCAGAATTCTATGAAGAGACTCTGGATGGAAATAATGGCAGGAAAGGGGAATAGAAAAAAGGGGACTTTATAGTAACAGAACTCACTGCCTATAGAGATTAATCCAGCAGCAGTAAAAAGGGATGAATTCTTTACATCACCGTTCTACAGTGCAAAAGTTTTTTACCACTGGGAAAGGCAGGGTACAGACTGCATAATGTTTTCTGCTTAACCCAGTCCAACAAATTTCATCGATTATCTGTTGCAACTAGAAATTGCCATGAACATACCTGTATTTCCTTTTGGTCTGCTGCAGGAACATCAAAGCACACACCCTAAATAACAAAGAGGTTTACATTTTTAAATAGTTTTTAATAGAGAATTAAGATACTTTAACATATTTGAATATACAGTTACATCAATCTTTCTCTTAACATCAATATTTGCACTTTATCTCTTCCTCAGACATTTTTCTTTCATCCATATAGCTAGTACTTCAAACTCACTTTTTTTTCTCTTTGACAAGCTTGTAAGCCTTTCCACATCCTAAACTATTAAGCATAATACACAGTTTGCAAATTAAAATGCTGTTCTTTGTGTGAATGAGCAATGTGGATACTGAGAAATGCAAATCTGATGTAGTGAGAGCCATCCAGCCAGTGTTCCACGCATCTGATACACAGCAATGCTGTGAATGAAGACAGAAGCAAGGACAACAAAATAGATCTTGCCAATTAATGCAGTATCAAGTGTCATGTGAAGGACACATTCGTTAAAAAATTCAGAGATGGAAACAGTAACAACAGTTTACTGACATAAAGAAGAGTTCTTAAGTTGAATTTAAAGTCAGAAGTGTCCGTCCAAGAAACCTGGTGAACTATGTGTGAAATTCATACAGGAAAAAGTACTAGATGTCACCTGCCATTTTTACATCTCTCCCATGTCGGTACTTCCAAAAGGCATCTGTTCCACCTGTACTATTACCCTTCATAACGCTTCATTAAAATCTCTACATACAAGTTCATTCAACATCTGCCTCCAAAGCATCCTCTCAACTTGTGTTCAAACAGTTTGGGGGCTACAGCATCTCTGGATAGTTTTATTCATCAGAGTATGTTGAGAAACAAATACATCCATAAAACCACAGATGAAATAATCAGTAATGCTGAACAAGCCACAGAAACAGGACATAAGCATCCCTAGTCCTTTGTGACACCACAAATAATCTTGGACATATTTCCCCGTTTGTGAAAATGCTGTTTGTGTCTCTATCAACAGAGCTTGGAACATGGGGGAAAAAAAAGAGATACTTCCCCTGAAAATGACTGAGAAAAGGCTACAATCAGAAGAGCTCAGTAGCAAAGATTTAAAAAGCTACAAACATACCATTTTCCCCTTGAGGAAACACATTCTGTTCACCTTCCGATCAACATCATCACCCATCAGTTCTCGCAGTCTTCGCCAAGCATAGCTCATATTGTTTATTTCTTCAGAGCAGCGTAGTATCATTGTAACAAATCCCTAAACAGTAGAAATGGGTCATGCCCATTTACTCAGAGGAAAGAGCTTAGGCAGATGTATCAGACAGGAGAAACCTGCTCATTTACACCTAACAAACTAAGTTTTCAACTGGATACTGTTATGGGAAGGGCAACTATATTTATAAACATTATATTTTTGCTTGTAATTAAATTAATAGAATTATTAGTATCTAGTAGGTTAAGTACAGGTCCCATAAACTAGATCATAAGCAGACAATAGCCTAAACAACACAGAAGTGTGTTGGGTGGTTATTTTTATCCCTATTCAAAACGATCATTAAGCCACACCCCCTTACCGCATCCGAGTTCAGCAAGGAACGTTGTTCAATGGAAGTGGCACCAGAAATATGGGCTAGAGCTGCAGCCAGAGCAATAACTGGTCCCTTTTCTTGTATTAGGAACTTAGCAGATTCTTTGAAATACTCAATAGCAGTTTGAGGAACAGAATCCAGACACCTAAGATAGCAAATTACAAAAACAAAATTACTAAATGTATCTACTAATATTCGCTAGACTTTAGAATAGAAGAAAAACAGCAGTCCAACAAGATTTTAACAGTTCAGAGAGACAGCAACAAACAGTCAAAACAAAACAGCCCTTGTGAACTAAGAGGATACAATAGGGCTTGAGGCACCAAACACACCTGATGGCATCTTTGCTGGAAGCCTTTATTATATCTGTTGCAGTAGGAACACCAACACGCTTGAATGTAATGCCCTGAAATTTAAAGAGCACAATACAGATGAAAGTTGCAGACCACAATTTCTAAAGACATAGTATTGGACCCCAATGAGACAAGCATTTAAATACATCTATCGGTTTTTCTTTTTTTTTTTTTTTTTTTTGCATGTGTTAACTCCCAATTACAAGGTTAAGTGTACAGGGTAATGAATCACAGAATTTCTTTGGTTGGAAGAGACCTTTAAAATCAAGTCCAACCTTTGACCCAGCACTAGCAGGTCACTGAACAGCTTAGAAGCCTTTCATGTGCCAGGTCAGTTTAAATGATCCAGTGACCTTAAACTGAAATAAATAGAGACCATTTTGAAATAAAACTGAGACCATTTTGGCAGATTCCAGGAAGGAAAAAAGCCCTAACATTCTAAATTATTAATTTTAGTCTTACTTACTCAGATTTAAATGCAAGGCTAAGTGTTATGTGCTGAGACTAAACTATCTCATTCCAACTGGAAATATTTAACTGGTGTTCCATGTTCCACATAGAACAGTGCAAAAATGGAAGTAACAGTCCTCAGTAAAGCTATACACAGGCAAATCACTGATCGGATAAGCCAGGATAAACAACTAAACTGAAGTCCTCATTTCCACTATTACAAGAAAACTTTATGTTACCGCTTTTTGTTCCACATGTCTTAATTGATACTCCTCTTTTCGCTGGTAAAAACAGATACAGATGCCAGTCCGTCCAGCTCGACCTGTGCGTCCAGAACGATGGATATAGGATTCCACATCCTTCAAAGCAAACAGCATTATGTCTTCACTGATTTATTTTATCTAATTCATTGCATTCAGATAACTTAGTAGAAGCTATTACACTGAACAATACACAGTAACTGCAGCAGAGAATTAAAATCACTGTTTCTCTACAGTCAAACAATAACATTTTTCCATAACCCTCTAAAACCTTCACAGTCTGAAGGTAAGATCCATGAGCATAGAGGAACTAAGGCTCATTTTGGCATCACCACAGAGACACAGACATTTTGAGCACCTCTATAACAATCCCACTCACCCTCCTGTACATCAAGGTGAGCATGGTTACTCATATATTAATAGCAAATTCACTGAAAAATTGTCTTGTTTCTTTTAAATCCTCCTAACTTCAGCCAGTGTCACTGCTAGGGCTCATATACACCCCTACTTGGTGAATTTTTTCTTGAGGAAGAAACAGCCTTAAGGCATTTCAGGGAGACCATTTTTAAACATACTAGGGACTGATAAACTGTGGAAAAAAATATACTTCCATATATCAGAACATTTCCTACCCTTAAATACAATGCAGATAAACTCCATGTGGTGAATGCCATCATGATAGCATACACTACTTGAAAACAAGACTATAAATTATATTAATACACCCAGCATAACAATCTTCTACCTTTGGTGGTGAACTTTGTACAACCAGGTCAACTTCAGGAATATCTAAACCACGGGCAGCGACATTGGTTGCAACCAGAACTTTGAAGGTACCATTTCGAAAGCCTTTCAGTGTTATCTCCCTTTGTTTCTGAGGAATGTCACCATGCAAAGACTGGCAATCCTGAAACAACAATATTATAAAGCTGTACCAAAATTCAAGAAAATGCTGTGTTTTATGGTCCATTTCAGGTGCAATATCCTGCTATTGCATAGATACCATTTGGGACAGAAGTAGTGAATTACCAAAGTTTATAGTGTTGAATGGTATTTCCTCAGTGCTTCTTTTTCAGGAAGTTCTCAAACATTTTTAACAAAGATATAAAACAAAATTAGCATTTGTGTCAAGTGATATAAACTATATAATATGAAATACTATATAACAAATACATGTTTTACATGCCCTAACTTGCCACCTACATTATCCATGTCATGCTTAACTGCTTCCAATTAGTCATCAACAATTCACCCAGGAATCTCAGTATTCATGTAAATAACTTCCTATACAGGGTTGCTTCTTAATCTCTCTTCTTAATCTCCCACTACAAACTGTAGGATTAAAATATAAGTGGTCAAAAAAAAAAGAACTACAGCTTCAAAGATAACTTTGTTTTAATGCAAACATTCTGCAAGTCCTTCTGTATCATAGCAAGTATGAAGACCTCTACTTCACATTTCACACATAAAGAGCAAATGTTTGGAAAAAAAATTTAATATAATGCCAAGGTCAGCACAGAATTAAAAAACTATTTCAGACAGTTTTGGATTAGTATTAATTGGTAAATGGAACAGGTCTATTTTCTGTTAGTGAATATTAATAGGCTAAAACAGAAACATCAAAGTGTTTTCCTTCTCTCATCTTCCAAAATCAGGGTTCTGCCTTACCTTTGTAAGATTTTGTATCACTAATACTACCAGTAACACAGGTGAAGGCTCCCTGCACAGGTTTACTATTACTGAGGTCATCCAGGAGTGTGGAAGAGACATGCTTAAATGCAGTTACAGCACATGAAAAAGCTTCTTTCCTTGGCAGCATAATGCTGTACTGCCTTCTATACATAACCTAACCCTCAATAAAAAAAACATACTAACTTCTATTACACTGTTACCCTGATAATTCTCTGAGCATAGCCCATGTTTCAACCTGAGATAGTCCTCCCTAAGGAAAAATTCACTACTGTCTCATTTAAAGTCCATGAGAACTCTTATACAGAATCCTTCATAGCCCAGTATCTGTTAGTGAAGGCTAGTCCTGAAGATAATAATGCTGTAAACTTTCAACACATTTGTTTTCTTTAAAAAGGTTCTTGTCAGTTTTGAAACCATATGACTACATGCAAACACTTGCCTTATCCACTCTGAATGTCTTGAAAATTCACATAGCATAGATCTCTTATCAATATAGGGTTAACGTGTCTTTGACAGATTTTGTTATGTAATACAGATGACAAAATACCTGTTTGATTGAAGCATTCAGAGCCAATTCATTTGCCTCCTTTTTGGTCTCACAAAAAACAATGGTCCTCCCATAGCTACCACTGTAGACCTGAATGACATCTCCAATAACTGCAGCTCTCTGAGACCAATGGCACTCTATTGCCAAATGCTATGAAAAAGAATTATAGTGGTTAGTTCAAATAAAAACTCAAGATTCTTTTTAAACCACAAGTACTACAGAGTTGTAGTTCCCTGATGGGCAAAATACGTTAGCTCGCATTCCCAGTACAAGCCAAATCCATAAGGCTCTTACAGCCACCACAATCAATCTAATATTAAGCAAAATAATTAAAAGGAAAAAAAAGATGAAAGTCTATAAATCACTTTTTCAAAGCAAACAGAAAAAAAAATTAGGTGTTAAATCATCTCTGTGGAGGACAAGACTTTGCCCAGAGTTTTATCGATTCAAGCTTTATGTCAGGTAAAGTGAAACAAGTATTTGGGCTTTTTTCCAGCACAAGATTAACATTCTTTCAGTCTCAATGATACAATCATCAACTGATCTGTCAAAGTAAGTGGCACTTAAGTAGAAATACCTACTTTTATCAAGTAAAGGTAACTAGTTCAGGCTTCCAGCACAGACCAATTGTAATCCCTGCTATGGTATTTACTGCACTGCAAGCAAAGGTCTGATGAGTTGAGATACCACAGAAAGCTTGAAAAAATGTCCTGTATACAAAATAGCCCAATTTGATGGTGACACCTTGGTGATTCAAAGAGTCAGGCTGAAGCCTTTTGCTTCTAACTGTATTAAATTCAGTTACTGTTTTAACCCGAAAACCCCAACTAAATAATAACAGAATCCTTGGTCTTCCTGAGATAACTGTATAATTACAGAATGTTGTGAGAGAGAGAGATCCTAATCCAGTCTGACCAGCTGTAATATGCCTTAAGCTTAAAAAAAGTAATTCTCAAACCAAATTTCAACATCATTTGGATAATGTACCTAAGCATGTGCAATACCATTTGTAGCAGAAAGGAAAAATCCTAGAAACATTCCACATTAGATACTCACTTCTACTGTTGTAGCAGCCTTTTGAGTTCTTTTCCCAATAAGGTCAATCTGTTCATATCTAGACTTCATATATTTCTTAGCCACATCATACACCCAGTGCGGGCAAGTCGCAGAAAACAGTAGTGTCTGGGGATTGTCTTCAGAATCTTAAAACACATAATAATGTGTCACAAACTTTGTATGTTTCATTGTACAAATGGAAACAAATTATTATATGGGTTATTAAAAACATGGAGGTCAAATAGCAGTATATAAAATCAAGAAGGCAATTCTGCTTTCTAAATTTATACCTTACAAGTATCTGGAGGAAAAAAACCATGCTACAAAGCCTACCTATTTCCAAGATTAGGAAAAAAGTTACTTTGATCAAAAAGCCAGTCTATGTTCTAGCAGTGAAAAGGGTAAAAAGATTCCTTTTAACTGAAAGAAGTCCAAGCACAACTTACAGACAGGCATCAAATAAAGTTATTTACAGACCCTTAGGTACTGGATTTAAAGCTTCGCAAAGGTCCCGCGAATTTGTTCCCACTTTCACAATACAGTGTCAGGTACTCTCTTCACAGTACATATCTTACAACATTTAGTACTCAGTCAATTCTAAACAAAGCCACCTTTCAACTTTCATGAAAAACATCCCTCCATTTTAGCAGTCTAAATTGTTATTAATTAGTATTTTTCACTTTTTATTTAAATATTCAGATTACCTTTCTTGTAGGCAACTCGTAAAATGTCTTCCACTTGCTCAGCAAATCCCATGTCCAGCATCTGGTCAACTTCATCAAGTACAACATGTTCCACCTTGGTAAGGTCCAGCTTGCCACTCTGAAGGTGGTCTTTGATTCGACCTGGTGTCCCAACCAGAATGTCTATGCCACTTCTCATGAGATCAACTGAGGAACAGGAAAGAGCAGAAGAGGAGTTAGCACCAAACTAGGGAGAATAAAAGTGAACAAATACTCTCCTTGCAAAGAAAAGTGAGAAAAATTATGAACAGTATGGTAAAACCTGGGGGTGGAACTCTAAAGCTGGTGTTCTACTGCTCTTCCCAAAGGCAAGAGTATTTCCTACATCACTTTCCTCTTCCCATGATTTAAAATAAGTGGCTAAGAGCTTCTTTTAGCATACTTCAGAAATATACAGCCCTTCCCAAAATGTTGATCTTAATTGGAAATTTAATTAAAAAAAACCCAACTTTATTTGGCTGTTTAAATTACTGAGATCACATCGACCTGAAGATCTGCAGGAAAAAAATGAAATAATCCCTAATGACTTAAAACAAATTACAGTGGTCTCATTTGCCTTGTGTACAACCAATTGGCGACAATACATTTTGCTGTCACAATAAAGACATTCCCTGATTTACAAAATAAAAACCCACAAGAAAGTGCAGATATAAGACTCAATATTTTTTAGAAGTTTACTAGAATCTAAATCCAAATAGTCTGTCAAACATAGTACAGTCTCTTTCACTTTAAGTTCATGAGTACACAAGGAATATTAAGAACATAATGAAGTGCTACAGTTATTTCTTACTACAGAAAGATTCTAAGCTGCTGAATTCCCCATGAAAACTCTCCAGTTCTTGAGTTACGTGTTTAAATGATTCAATTGCACTGCTCAAACATCTCAACCATCATTTCAGTTATTAGCTGTAAGCATCACTTACTTTGTCCATTATATGGAGTTCCTCCATAAAAGCAAGCTACAGTCAACTTTCTTGTGATGTCCTTGAAATCTTTGGCAACTTGGTTTGCCAGCTCTCTTGTTGGACAAAGAACTAGTACCTAAACAAAGAAAAAAAGTCTTCTCTTAGCATGGCTTCTGCCAAGAAACCACTAGACTTATTAATTTATGCCCAACTATTTAAATAATAAAAAAATGTTTAAATAGTTATCTAAGCAAAAATTAGAGAAACACGAGGCTCTTCTAACACTGTTAATCTCCTCAGTGCATACTCATTTAGGACAGGCTAACTTTTTAAAGGAGATAAATAAGATTTAAGTAGCTAGTGACTGACTTTACCCCTTGAGCAGATTAGCTACAATTTTTCTTCTACACGTAGATACACTGTTGGAGTTCAAGACTGAATTATTTGGGTAATTAATGGTTTTTACACATACTCAGTAATGCTTCACTATCCTCTGAAAAGGCATAAGGAGCTATCAACTGTCTCTCAGCTTCCCTGTGACTCAAGGCAACATGTATGTTCAGTGTGCAAAGCTAGAGTTCACCCTGGTTCTGGAACCTGTGCTCCACAGAAGGCACCAAAGAACCATCCTCTCTTCCTAACTACTAGATAGGAGTTTTAACTAATTTAGTTTAAAGCATGATTGCATTACTGCTCTCAAACCTGGCATCAGCAGCTTGACAAAAGGAATATAAAATCCTTATCCTGTTATGACTTTCAAAATTGAAACACATTACAAAAAATATAGTAGTGGCGATTTACAGTAGAGTGAGGCCTGAGATGTTTTTAAAGACTTATCACTCCCTCAAAGTTCTTCCTTCTCTGCAAGACTGACAAATCTAGAAGCAGCATTCTCCATCAGAGAGCCAGCATGATTGGCAGGTACATATAAAACAGTCCTAGTTTTGGAATAAGCTTCAGATAATCTCTAAGACAGGGGACAAGATGAAATAAACTGATAAAAAAATTCCACTGAAAATGGGGATATACTAAGGCTTGGCCCATCTAGTTTTGGAGGGAGAACATACGAATTTGGCGAACAAACATGGGATTCCCTAGTAAAACCAAACAGCACATGAAGTATCTGTATTCTCTGGTGTAGAAGCTTCATTATCTGGTAGTAGTCCTAGTGGAAACCAAGTCTATTTTTAATACCTTCCACTATTTACAATTTTAACCAAACATGTTTAAGTAGACACTGTTTACCTATCAGTCACTAGTCAGTTACTAATATATGAGGAAAAACAAGCATCCAGTAACCAATGTTCCTGTGCAGGTAAGGTGACCAAACAAAATTAAACAAGAACACATTATACACCTGTAGCTTCAGCCATGGCTACGGCTTTTTTACACTCACTCTTGATCAGAGGATATGAGGCAGCCCAGGACGCCTTGAAAGAATCTTTAACATGGGTTAGCCTACCACTGGCACAAGCTTGAAGAACTTTTCTAGTGGGTTAAAACTCAGAATTATTCTGACATAAGGCAGATCAGAATCAGCATTCTAACTAAGCATATTCACCTTTGGTGAACGGCCTCTTCTTCTCTCCTGTGAATCTCCCTGAAGCTTTTCAATTAAGGGAATAGCAAAAGAGAATGTTTTCCCTGTTCCAGTTCGTGCTTGAGCAATTACGTCTTTGCCAGAAAATACTGGGGTGAAGGTCTTCACTTGCACAGGAAACAGGTAAGTCACTCCTCGAGCTGTAACAATTTCAACAGAATTCCTTAATACGATCATTTTACAAGTGTTCTTGCATACTCTTCAGAGGAAGTTACCACAAACAGAACTTTGATCAACTCAAATAAGTCAGGACTGTATTATCACATCCACTAACTTATTTAATCATCTGCTGAGAGTACCCCTGGACTGTCCATTTTATTCTCCCACTTCATACCACCAGACACATGCCACCTGGGACAAAGTTACTCACCTTTAATTAAGCCTGTAAGTACTGTGGCTTTAGTTATGTAATATACTCCACACATCTATGAAAATCTCTTCCTTTCAAATAAAACATGTCAAAACCGCTTCTCTTACTTCACACTAAGTCACGTATAAACTAATGTCAAAGGTACTAAATGTAACTGGGCTTAACTTATGCACACTGAAACATTTACTTGAAAAATTCTCACACTGATCTGTTTTTAGCTTGTATCAATTCAAACTGTACTGTAAAGGCTGAGCCAGGCAGTACTGCAAAGTTTAGTTCAAAGATGTATTTAAAATAGGCAGTCAATATGCCTTCTGTACAACAACTGTGCTGGCATACACACAATCTAATCACATCTCAAAGCTCATTGATTTAGCATGTCGAACAGAAAAGCACACAGCAATTTGAGTTTTGTATCACAATAATTTACTTTTCACAGTCACATCATACCAAGACATTTACCTTGAAGAAGCTGAACAGTCCCTTTGGAAATAGGAAAATTGGAGAAAGCACCCTCTTTTTGTTCTTCTGTCATCTCCTGTTAAGTAAATCAGATAACATTCCACATAAATATCATATGACCAACAGAAAATTCAAGGTAATGGCATAGGCACTGGTGTCATACCCAAAGGTCAACCTGGCAATGACGATATCATAGCTGCACCTAAAAAGCTTTCTTTGTTTTATTCACTATCATATTTCAGAGTTACACAAAAGTGATCTGTAATTTAAACTAAGGCTGTTTCCTATATAATGGCATAATCCTGAAAATGCAAAACACCCAAATTAGAAGTCTGGAAACTCTTCATTGGGTTCTACTATTGTACCTTAAGTAATTACCAATGGTGTAACCTATTACATTGTACTGTCCAATAATCATGCTTGATACAGACCTTATTTCTTTCTTCCCTATAAATACAGCACAGTTATTTACTGATACAGATTTTTAACCCCAAAAGAATAGTATTATGGAGCAGGGCATCAAATGTACCTACCCAGTAGCGCATCACTTCTGTACGTATTTTTTCTTATGTATTTTAACAGCACAGTGATTACAATGCTATGCCTGAGGTAAGAAAACTAACCCTGGAAACCCCAGATGTTGTGTGAAGCATCAATCTGAACATGAAACAAACCCATGCAACAGTGGAACACACAGGTGTAAAGACTTGCTTCCTTTACAAAAATACCAGTTTTAATCCTTTCTGTAAGAATGTTTAAAAACGACTTACAAAACTGTTACAATGTGATATTTTATTAAAGACATCACATCATCAGCTACTGTTTCATAAGCTGATATTAATGCTTTTAGGTATGTAACTTTTTCCACCCTCTAAACCCAAATTATTCCTATTTCACTCGTAACACAAAAAATAAATCAACTAAACTGTATCTGTAATGCAATTAGACCCATATCTAATGATGCTGAATCATATTTAAAGCACCACCTCATTGCAGCTTGTCCATATGTCAACAGTTACCAGAATACAGAACTGCTGAAGTGAGAAAACAGTGGTGCTAAGACCTAGAAGTTCAGGATTCTCATGATTTTTTTTTTTCCAAAAACAGAAGATATACTTCAAGTAGCGGTAAACTCTGAAAATGTACAGCAGTCTTTGCACTGATTTAGAGCAGGAGTTAAAAAAAAAATAAGGAAAGATAACCTATTCTAAATTTAACCTTGTTGCAATGCAGGAATTTAGAGTTCCATCACTGCACATCACTACAACTAAATCAATCATTGGGTTTACCTGTTCTTCCTCGGTGTCACCATCACCACTTGATGATTCACTGGAATTACTGGGCTGCTTTCTGTGGCTGGATTTACTACTTGTGGAAGATAACCTAGTCTTCTCCACACTGTCTTCTCTGGCATCACCATTCTGTTTAACTTTACTCTTTGATTTCTTGAGTTTTGGGGTATCAGCCTCATCCTCGGACTGCTCACTTTCATCTGTCTCAGCTTTTCTCTTCCGAGGTTTCTCACGGTGTTTGGATTTCTTCTCTTTTTTCTCCTTCTGTCAAGGTGCAAAACAACAGAGAGGTATGTGAAAATCATAAGGGGGGGTCCTCTGAAAATCATCTACCCCAAGCCCCTTACATGAGCAGGATCCCCTCAAGCTGATCGCACAAGTACACGTCCAGATGAGGTTTGAACGCCTCCAAAGGAGACTCTACAACCTCTCGGGGCTCTGAGAGCATCACTGTGAAGCTTTTCCTTATGTTTAAACCGAACCTCCTGTGTTAGTTTGTGCCCTCAGTCTCTTGTTCGGTTACTAGGCACCAACGAGAATGCCTGACACTTAAGAGACATTAAACTGTTGCACAGGGCCGTTCAAGATGCAACTCCATGTACTCGTTGTTGCGGAGGGAAGCCGGGATGACGCGCCGGACACTCCCCAGACGGAGAGGCCGTTCCAACACGAGGCAGGGGCCGCGCCCGAGAGCCACAGGCCCCACCGCTGCGCACATGGCTGGCCCAGCTCCTGACTCCGTGTCGACTGCGAGTCCGCCCCGCGCAGATCCGCCCTGGCCCCCCTCGCCCCGGGAGAAACCCCGCCGGCCGCGGATCGCAGCGTGGAGACAAGGCGGGGCGGTGCAACCAGGCCAAACCCGGCCGCAGAAAGCTCCGGAGCCCTCCCTAGTACCTTCCGCCGCCGCTGGCTGCTCTCCAGGGCTTCTTCGGTCTCCATGGGCCACTCGGAGTCCGATTCGGCCCCGCTGCTACTACTGCTACTGAACGGGGTGGCCTCGGGCATCTCTTCCACCCACACCGCACCACTCCGCACCACGCTGTGATTGTGACAGGAACAGAGACCTCCCTGCCCCCTCCCACCGCCTGGCAACGCGAGGTCCCGCCGCAGCCAATCGGCTGCGCTCTGGCACCCAGACTACAAGTTCCGGCATGCATCAGGGACGCCCCTCCTAAAACACCCACTGAGCACCGCGCCTGCCCACAGGCGTCCGCCATTACGGGAGCGCTGTATGGAGTCTCGGCGGGAGAAGTTCCAGTTGCCTCTAGTTGGCTTCAGCTAGCGTGGTTTCTTCTCCTGCTTCGTCGCCAGAGACACCTCCAAAACAAATTTTCAATAGCTTTTGAAACTGGTACCTACAACTTTAGCCTCTGACTTTCAGTTTGGTTGGATGAAACCTTTCAGATCATCAAGTCCGGCCTTTAACCCAGCACTGCCAGGTTACTACTAAAATATGTCCGTCAGCACCACATCACAGCTTTTCAGTCTTTTTAGGGATGTGACCCCACCGCTGGCCTTGAAACCTATTTTAGTGACAATAAAATCTTCCTAATCCCAAGCCCAAACAGCTTCATGCAGCCCCAGTGTGACCAGCTGCCTCTGTAAGAGATAACGGGACCACAAGCCTTTGGTGATGAGCAGTGTGAAACCAGCACAGCTCGCATTTAGCTCTAGGATGAGACAGTTTGGATTAAGAAGTCAAAATTAGCTGTCTGAACTGAAAGATGTGAAGTGATCCTGACATACTAACTTCTTAATAGAAAAAAAAGGAGTGATTAGGAGCTTGCTGGCCTGCAAGTAGGGTTTCCTCACAAAGTGATGACCTTACTTGTGGTCTCCCACACCAACCCATTTACATCTGCAAGATTAAATCCTGTTAGCCAGATGCAAATGCACCAGGAGGACAGCTCAGATTCCTTCAGGACGCACTGATTACACCTGAGGATTCAAGAATGTAGTAACAAGCACGCAAACCTTGCTCGTTTGGTTTTGTTTTCCAAAAGGGAAGGTGGACTGTGCAAGTACAAGTAGGAAACACTTTAAAGAATTAGAGCATAAACTAGTCCTTTCCAGATGATAGTTCCTACTAGAGCAACACATGTTCTTTCATACACTTTCCAGGAGGGTGATAGGATCTGAATGAAATATAGCCATTGTCATTTTTATTAATACAGGGACACAATAACTAATTAAAAGATGATAGAAGTACACATTAGCTTTTCAAATACTCAAGCCAGAAGTTTTAACTAACAGTTTTGCTTTAGAAACAGCCTTACAGTTATGACCAATCACATTTACAGTATGGTTATGTTGTTACAAAGGGAAAGCTTACAAAGCTCATTAAAAAATAATAAATATTCACTATCATATTTCAGAGTTTCATATTTGCTTCGACCACTTAGCCAAAGCAAAGAATTTTATTGCAATTGTCCTTTCATTTTGTCCTTCCATCTTGTCAGTCTTTTACATTATTATTTAGGCTTTCAGCATCTGGCAGCAAGCTTCTTTTCAGCCCATCTAAAATATCAGAACTATATGTCAGACTTCACATTCTAAAAATAAATGCTAATGAAAACACTGAACCATGCTTCAAAGATTATGCAGCCTAAAGCTGCCTAAGGGAGAAAAAACCCCACACACCAGAATTCCCTTATAAACTGTAGCATGGAGTTCGTTCCTTACATTAACTTCAAGGTAATAGTACATATCTAGTGAGAATTCAAAAGATTCAATTACACTTAAATATCAGTGTCTTAGGATCTTAAGAATATGTGATGCTATTTTAAAAAATTTGATTTTTCACTCACAGCATTTTATCTCATGCTCTTGCCAATTTAGTTAAAATTTCTGTACCATTTCTGCATGTGCAGATGTGTAAAAAATTGTTTCAGAACAACTTGTTTTCCATTAGGGGATTTTTCAAGTAGAGGTAAAACGTACCCCATGAAAGGAAGCAGAAGCTTGTAGCTCAAGAGATGTATGTGTTCTGTCTATTGTGAATGAGTTAGATGGTATTTTATGCTTAAAATTTTGATTGAAAACCTCTATAAAGCATTGTCTGTCATTTGTCTGCAACTGAGGAAACTGTGACAATATCTGTAAAATCTTATCACAAGATCAATGCAAGCTGAACCTGCCTGCTTAGAATCTAGCAGTCACCACATTTCTCATTGTTTCTACACTTGGCCATCTCCATCTGCAAGGCAGAGCTCATGACTATTTTCTTGCCTCATGAAAAATAAAATATAAACAGCAAGGATTGTATTGCTGATTTCTGGGGGAATGTTCATATAAAAAGACACAGTAGACCAGTACAGCCTGAATATTTCCAAGACATTACACTGAAGTTTTTAAGAAGAGTAAGAATGCTGTTGTTAGGAAGGAGGGTTTATGATTTAAATTTCTGCTTAAATACAGTTATTATATCAAAGGCAAAACATCTGACGCACATCCATATGTTTCCTTACCCTAGCCAGTCAAGTCCACTGTCTCCTGAAATGCTGTGATTTTCTGTGCCTTCTAAGCACTTCTATCCTAGTATCACTGGAAATGCTGTCTTAAATAGCAGATCTTTTTTTCTCAGAGGATTTCTTGCTTCTTTAGTCTGCAAGCCTAAAGCACAGCGTGATCTTCCTTCACCCATCTCATGGGTGAAGTTCTGCAAAGCATCAGCAGCTGAGTCAGCATCCTTAGTGTAGCACAAACCTGCTCCAGCTGAAGCAGTTTCTCCTTTATCTGTCAGATCTATCTGAAGAACCAGATTACACAAACAGCTTTCTTCACTGAAATCTGGCTTTGGATGCTCTTTCAAGGCTTTTATTGATTCTGCAGAATTAGCACACTTCTTATGTCCATGCTCTTCAGAGTCATAGCTGTTTACAGTTGTGTTGTACTGGACAGTACAAGTATTAACCCTGCACGTTTTCAGGGCCACAACTGTCTCCAGCTTTTGCACAGCTTTAGCCCAGTCTCTTTTACCTGAAAAAAACCACAGCCAGGAGGCAAATGACGTGGTTCATGGCCTTCAAAATTGTCATCCACATGTAACAAGTTACAGGTGTCACTGCCATGTGCTTTTTGGTACAGAAGATTACAGTTATCAGTAAACCCCTCACTTTCCAGCTTCATGTATCTGGGCTGACTGGCCCACTCATATTTAAAGATAAACCCATTCTTGTTATGTCTTTTGTCTATACTTAACACCATCTTTTTCTTTTACCAGGTTGATGCTGACTGTATGGTTTGAAAGGTGGCCATTTTGAAATTCATTTGCTGTTTGATCTAGTAACTCACACACAGTGTCAACTTTGCACCTGCCACACTCATCTTTCAGATGTGATGGAAATTTTGTATCATCTTTGCACAACAGACCATTATCTTCAGTGCAGGACTGAAGGGTGTTGTTAATATCCCCAGAATTTTTTTTCACTATTCTTCTGTAGCTGCTTTCTTCAGAAATATTACTCTGCGGAAGGTATTTACTTTTATTATCTAATTGCAAAGTACTGTCTGGCAGATGACAAAGTTTTTGCTTAAACTGTCTTTCTGTAGTTGGAGGGAAAACCCATTAGCATGATGTAGTTTGTTTGGCTCAGCTTTGTCAGTTTGCATTTCAGTAGCCAGCTGTTCTGTTTTCTACTCATAGGTCCAAGGCCTCAGTAAAGCCCTTTCTTGCTTTCGAGTCATGGATTTGAGCTGAATGTTAATAGAACTTTTGTACCCTTTCAGATAAAAGTTGTGTCTCCTTGACAGACCCTGAAAAGGGTTCTTGATTTGTTTCTTATATATGGCATGGGATTCCAGTGCTTTGTCGGGTGGCTGTTGGTTTCTGGTAGGCAGTAAAAGGTTCCCTTTCAGTCTTTTATATGGGGTGGTTAACTCATGTGTGTGAGATTTCCTCGTGCTTCTGCTTATTATTCTTTGATTTCATTTTTTGGTATATTTCACAGTTTTACTTTGTGCCTTTGAAAGATGGTTTTGCCTGACTTCAGCTGATGTGCCCTTACTGATGTATCATTCCCGTTTCTCAAACTTCTGAATTAATATTCTGTGTTTAATCAAATTATCGACTGTAAGAGTAGGGTTAATAGGCTTGATGATTTCATGTTCAACATCACATAGAATATTATCTAAGTCATCTTCATCCCTGACTGGCCACTCCTTGGGAGGAAACTGGACTGAAAACGTAGAGTAATTCTTACGTTTTTATTTTTTTGAAGCACTTCTCCAGAAAAGGCTGAAAAGGCCAAGGCCAAGACTTATGCTTTTCAGTTTCCCTTTCACTGAGGTCAAGGATTTGATGGTGTCCCAAGAATGGTTTTCAGTAGATATAGAGATTCCCTGAGTTTGAACTGGAGGCTTCAATTCACTACAGCCTTTCTTGACTCCTTCATTAAGTTCATAGTTCAGTAGCTGGTGATATCTTTGCTTGCAGAGCATGTGCTGAGCACAGAAGCCGTAGCAGGATTCATAACAGGATGCCATAAGAATATTGGGGGTTTTTTTTACCAGGTCTGTGCAGTGCTTAATGTTTACCAGGTAAGTGACAGAACAGCAACAACTGCTCCAGGGGGGACCCTTCTATTGTCTTCTGTGGCATCACTAGTGCTGGGAATCACAATGAATTATCCTTCCCCAGAATGATAGACTTTCCTTTCTTTAATTAGAGTGCCAAAGATATTATATAAGATATTCTGGGAGGTAACTGTAATGCCTACAACAAAGATACAGATAGTTCAGAAAGAAATTTTCAAATACAATGGGAGCTGGCCAAAAGACTAACTTGAGATACAACAGATCTGGAAGCAACTGAACATGAAATATCAAATTTATTTAGTTCACAGGAATACAAAAGAAGTTTGAAGATGACCTGGCAACTAAGGTTCAAGTGGGGCTAACATCCAAGTGGCCACTCTTACCAGACAAAAGAAAGGATTTATTTTTTGAACCAATCACAACTCTGCTGAACTTCCAGGGTCAGAAACTGTTGTAACCAGCTGTATCCACACACAACTTTGGGCTTCCTGCAGAACAGTGATAGCCCCACATTGCAGCTGTTGCCACAGGTGTAGGTGGGTAAGGGCTGCCCCAAATCTTGGTGCTAGCACAAGCTGCAATCCTGAGTAGGGCAGAGAGCGCTCTTCGGGGCCTCCCAGACGAGGGCAGTACATAAACATCTTCTAGCCCAGGGCTCTGTGAGGTTCAATCCTTCTAGCGTGTGGCAGACCAGGAAAAAACCCCCCTTTTTAAATTCTGCCATAGCCTTTCTTTGCTGATTAAGCCAACAAAAATAAAACAAAAAACAACCAGGTTCAAAACAAATAGTATCTTGCTTAAACAAAGTGAGATTTACAAGTTGTCTTGGCAAGTTATCTAACAATGACTTTTATTATTGTCTCTGAGGCTTCTGGTATTATTTTGTCTAATAACAGTTGCTACCACAGTTTACCTCACCGAGACAGATCTCAGGTAGTGGTTTTCCCTCAGGTGTCACCATTCCAGAGTTATTAGTGTAATGACTACTCATCTATTGCCCCTACCCATAGGAATGATAACTTTCCAGCAAGGTTTAAAAACAGCAAGAAATATGCTCTCTCCCTAGAAACTTTGAGAGCTTCTGCCTGGCCTAAAAATGCTACCTTGTGGTTGTGTAAGTGCATATCACAATTCTGGCACAGTTCTGTGCCGGTTTATGGACTTGTTTTAATATTTTTCCATAGTGAAAATGCTTGTAACATTTGCAGAGCTGTAAGATTAAGAAGCCTCAAAGAGGAAGCTCAGTATCAAACAAAACACCTCATGCAGAGGGCCATCATGACCCTTCACTAGTCTCACCTGCAGACACATTTCAATATTACAGAGCTAAAGGAGACTGAGCATTTTGCAGATGGAAAACCGTGTTTAAAGGAAGTGTAAGTAATTTGCTTTCAGGAAGGAAGGGGCTGGAATTTGACCAATTAACCTGAGTTTGAGGCCAGCTGTATTTAAAAGAGAGAAAAACAAACATATCACCTGGATAAGTTTTCACTAACTGCTCTGTTAAGGTTTCCTGCCTGACGATCACATGATGTACGTTCATATCTGAGATATGGTTCAACATATTCCTTCTGCCAGAAGAATGGAGTGTGACTGTGAGAGGGGATTCACGAGAAGAGGGTCACATCACCTGAATTCCAGAAAGAGGTGGGGGGGTGGGGGGAAAAGAGGTTGTATGAATGGAATAGTGTTATGTTTTTTCTGTAAGTTGTGACAGATTTTTACTGAAAATTTCTTACGTTGCCCTAAAACAAGTACCTTATCTTCAGCTAATTTTGTCAAATTACTTGGAAATATTTCTCAGAGAAGGGAAATAGCTTTAGCACTTTCCAGGTACCTTTGTAACGAGGGAACAGAAGGTTACCTTAAGCACATTAGTTGGTTTGGTATTAAATTCCAGCTTTGTAAACAGGGAGCAGAGAGAGAGCTGAGAGGATTATGCCTGATGACTGCTGACTTTTTAGACTACTGTTTACATATGAAACCATGCAGAACCTCTGTTTCTCTCAACAGTTAATGAGCAAGGTCAACATGTGATAATCTAAGTACAAGATCTTATCACTGAGTCAGAGGGAAAAAAGACCAGCAGCAGGCAGTGTCCCTTGTCCAGTACATAAATTTGAATAGAAATGGTAAAAATGCCATTTTTAAACTGTGTTCTAGAACTACAGATTATCTTCCAGTCTGGGCAGAGAGCAAAAGCTCTTGTTAGATCTACATTTGTTCTTTAGGCTACACTGTCTGTCCTGATGAGACACACTAACATGTCTCTGTGCTGCATGATGAAAGCAGAAGCTTAGATAGGCTGATAATGTGGTCCAGCTCTCCCAGTAACTAAAGCTTTAGCCTGGAGACCTGAAAAGGATCTTCTTAGTCCTTCACTTCAACTCCACCACCTATAAAACACAAACACAGCTTTATCCCCTTCCTAAGGTGGCAAGACCAGTAAGAGCAAGTGAAACAAGTACTTCTGACATAGTACCAGCGAACACCATTGGAAAATTCAAATCAAGTAACTTCCCTGTAAGCTGATGGCAAAGAACAAAACAAGGACTCACCAGAGGTCTGTGCATACTCTAAAACAATGACCGCATATACCTTCTCAGACAAAAAATAGAGCTCTTTTATTTTTTAATCAGTCCCATGGGCTGTTGCCACTCCCTAGTGCTGGTCTGTGCTGCCCTGTTCTGTGTTACACCAGAAGCCCCTGCATATCCTCAGCCTCCAGAATAGGTAGCATGGAGTCCTGGTTAGTTCACAAGGCAAAAGCCCAACTGGCATTTTCCTGCAAATAAGAAGTGACATTTTAGATGAAGTGATATTTGCATTTAACTAACACACAACTGGATAGTCTGTTGGATGATTCTGGAAGCTGATATTTACCCTTAAGACCATCAGTAATAGCTCTCATGAATAGTTTGCTGTCTCAAAGCTTTATTGTGGGCACACTATGCTGCTGCTAGGTTTGTTCCTCCACAGCACCACACTGCTAAAGAGTAAAACAGCAAAAGTAAGCAAAATGTTTTCATCATTTTTTTATTATATATTGTTGTTGTTGTCTGAATCAGTCTCACAGCCTCAAATCCCACGTCTCCATTCAGGGAAGGCCCTTTCAGAATAATATTTAGAACAAACCATTAAGCAAAGGCCAGCTTGATACTTGAGGAAAAGAAACCTATCTACTAAAATTTATAAATATTAAATAGACTCTTTTAAAATAAAGTGATTGTCGCAGATCAATAGTGCCAGAGTACACCCATGCTAGCAACACGGATATTAGATATCATTCTATCCTGACTTCGAAACAAAATCTGGAATAGTGAAAGCAAGAATTAGACCATTTCTAACATTGATAAGGAATATGTGGTAAAGGCAGCACCCTACAAATGTCTATCAATTTCTTATTAGAAACTTTGTTGATTTACTTTCCATAGCTAAATAACTGCAATGGTTGCACTTCAGATGTTCTCACAAGTTTGAAAGGAATATGTGAGAGCTGCATCTCTTAGATTTGCACAGGGAACAGTCTTAAGGATTTGTGCAAGCTGTATCTTGTAGGTCTGACACCACATTCCATGCTCAAGAAAGCTCTCTGGTGTCCACTTTTTACATCACAAAAAAATGTCTTCAGAATCCCTGCCCGCTTTGCTACAGCAGGTAAGAATCATCTTGCTGGTTTCTTCATAGTTTTTATGATGGACTTGCTTATGCCTATGTGCAAGGTACCCATCAGCAGTCAAGGAGCTCAGGCTAACCCCTGTGATCATTTAAATACAGCCTAGATCTCCTTTCATGCTCCACAGCTCTTGCAAAATCATGTTTGCCAATGCCAACCTAGGCAACTGGTCAGTTCTCATTATTGTTATTGTTCAGTTTGGTTTACCTCTCTATTCAAACTCTGCTCATTACCTGGACACCTAAAGCCCAAGAATATTATTTTGGAGCACGTTATCAGTCACAGTGTGGCAAAGACATTGGTAATACAAGCACTGGATAACAAAGCTCAGGCACAGAAAAGCCTCTGAGTATTCTTGATAAGCACAAAGGGATTTATTGTTCAATCTCTGTTAAGTGAGCTTTACCATTTTTCACTGAGTTGTTTAACAACTGCAGAATTTTTACATTTTCTGGCTCTAATAAAAATTACATACAAGACATGGTTTATCTGGGTATACAATAGTCTATTTATGGGGAAATTAACAGACATTTCATTGCAGTAGTGCTCAATTTATATCTAAAAAGTTCAGATACACAATTTATATAACAAAGCCTAACAGTAAATTCATTCCAGAAAAAAATAAAGTACAAATCAAGACTAAACTCCCTTATGTGATTCCACTTACACCTGTTGAGACAGAGAAGACAGAACACATGGAAATAGAAGACTGACTTTTCTGGCTTGGAGCTAGGCTTTTGCTTTTCAATAGACTAGAAAAACTGCATCACATTTTATAGCAAAAATCACATTTTATAATTAAAGACAACTCATTTTAAGGAATAATAAGTTAATAAGATCATCACAGAAAGTATGGAACTGTAGCAAAACACTTTTTCAACATTATTAAAGGTTCATAAGATATTGTAAAGAATAAAATCTATATAGAGATTATAGAGTTAAGATCAAAACATTTTCAATTTTAAGTATATAACAAGGAAACTATCCAACCCTGTAGGCTGGTATGGTGAAAACAAAGCAGGGTTCAAGAAGAAAGACAGAAGGTCTGTCCTGTATTCAGGGTTAAAGCCTCAAGATAGGAACAATCAGAGCAGATAACAACACATTCCAACTCTAATCTTCAGCAAGATCAACCTCGTCAACAGTTACTGAGGCCACTGAATTTTTCTCTGAAATGGTCCCAGAACATGTTGAGTGCAAGTTTCAGGCTGTAAATGTACTGGCTGAACATGAGTAATCATGCAGCTTCAAATAGTGTGTTTGCTTTTAAACACCACATCTGCTTGCTCAAAGGCTAGTGGGCAAGTTGTGTAGCACAGATCTGTGGTGCACCCACCACGGCTAGCAAAAGAGCTAACAAGCAAAACCATACGCACATGTTTACCTTTGAGGCACTGCTGCTGTTCACTGCCTCACTGGCAGAGGAACTGAACCATGAGCAACTGGAGATAACCACTTCATATACATTAGCCTGCCACTAGCTTTTAAGTCACACATAGTATCAGGCATAAACAACACAGATTCAAGATTTTCACTGGAGAGAGATAAATATAAAATTAAACAGTCCCAGGCAAGTCGCAGACCTGGCAATGACTGGCACATGGAGGAATAAACAATTCACCGACAATGTTTCTGGATCTTTTAACTGTCTGCAGGTGGTGCCATCCACTGCTGGAGGAATTTGACACAAGCACTTCTCTTCCACTTGGCCTAGTCCAAAAAAATTCCATTTACAACCTGGCATTTCTCCTCTAAAACAGCTCTGCCATTTCCTTGCTTCTAGCCCTGCCCTCTTCTCTGCAATAAATCTCAGATCTTCCAAGTAGCTCTTTACAACCAGAAACTTTGTTCTAAGCAGAAAGCATTGTGGGGTCTCGATTGGGTACTTACCTAGACAGTAAAACACTCACTATAAAACTGTCATTGTATGTACATTCCTATGCCTGATGAGCTAAAAAACTTCTGCAGCATTCCCAAGGCTGGCTCCTTTGCCTGGAGATGTGCTGTCACACAAAAGGCAGCCACAAAAAAGCTACCAAAGGTATGAAATCTACAGCCACAGGAGTAAGAAACACCTACAGTCATATCTCCCCTCCCCAGAACGAACCAAAATGCACTTCCTTGCACGCTCCAATTCTGCTCACATGTACCCCAGTCAAGGAAAGTCACAGGATAGTCTTCCTGAGAAGCAGCACCCGCTGAGTTATTCAAAAGAGAACATAGCCCCCTGCAGAGGGTTTCCAGCAAACCATGAATTAGGGGACACATGACAGCTGTTATGTCCAGACAACACTTGGCCAAATCCCACCCACCACAGAAGAAAATGCCTGAGAACTCGGTGCAGTTGTAGCTTCCTTCAGATGCAGGGCCCTGGATTGCAGTGAAGATGGGAACCACCTTCACATGCTGAGGTGAAATGAAGCAGCTCTCACACACATCTTGTTTCAGGGCATATCCCACTGCAGGGAGGTTTTTTTTCATTCAGCAGAGAACAAAGTCTTCATGGTATATAGGCAACTTCACACTTGTCAGAGCAGCTGGAGATGTTGATGGATGTGTACAGCCATCTTTCCTTCCACTCTCTCTGGATGGATATCCAGTTTTAAAGAAGTTTCTGCATCCTTTCATTGGACAGGAATTTAAGGGCCACAGAAAAAATGAAACCCAAACAAACCAAACTGCAAAACAACATCAGAAAACCAACCCCAAAACACCAACCCAAAACCAAACACCACAAAACATTCTTTTAAAAGTGTAGAAATTAAAAGCATCATCTTTACCAGCACAGAAGGCTTCAGAGGATTAATTTGCACACTGCAGATTAAAAAGGACTAGGTTGGATTTGAGGAGCTTGGTCCACAGTTCTCAAAGTTTTCTTTAAGGCCTTAGCACTATTAAACACCCTTTCCAGGTTTCAGTTGGTCTAAATTGCAGCCCAAAGGAAATGAAAGAATGCAAACAGAGCAACTGAACACTGAACACTGTGTTACAGAAGACTCCCTATGTATCTTTAAAAGACCGGACTGCAGAACGCTTTCTTGTGAAGATACTGGGTTGTTGGATCTTGCAAAGAAAAGTGAAGACTCCAACAGAAATTACAGAGTCGTGTGGGTGCCTGCAGAGTCTTGGAGAGTAGAAGAGTTCCAGGGACAACAGTAAATGATGAAGCCCAGGAAGTACTCAAGCAAGTGATCTGAATGACAGGCTAGATTTGCTGCAAGATTCTGATGGAAACCAGCAAAATATTTCATCATTTCAATTGAGTTTTCAGCCTTGGAAATTCAACATATAGCTGGCCATAGCCCACAAAAGAGCAATCCAGGAAAAAATACTGCTACAAAACAAAAAATAAAGCTCACAAAACTCCTTCTTTTTTTCCTTTTTTCTTAAGAAAAGCAAAATTAAGGTTACGGAGGTTTTTTGAATAAACAGTGCTTCGGCTTTCAGAACAGACCAAGTTTGCTAAACAAACAGTAGTTGCAATTTCAGTTGTTTCACTGGCTCAGAGGGAAGCTGTGTACTGTCAGTGAATGCAACATGGACTGCTGCTGCTGTTGCATCAGTGTATGATAAAGTACACTTGGAAAAAGCAAAATTGTTTCACATCATATAATAATTATTCCAAGGGATTCGCTGTATTTTCTCACCAATGAGGACAGATGCTGGGGTTTGCATACTGAACTTTATGTTCAGCAGCAATTTCATAAGTCTGTATGAGTTATATTAATGACACGCTATGAACACCTACTTCTCCCAGGAGTATTTTTATGAAGCACGGTAAGGAAGCAGCAGAGTGACTCCAGATGTATTTTGGTTCATGAGTGCATAATTCTACATTTCTCTAACCTGTTGTTTAAAAAAAAAAACAAACCAGCAAGAAATAAATCTTGTGCAAGTACCCCAGCAATTTTATCAGATTAAAGAAAATCGCAATGCGATGCTGTCAACCTCAGCTGGTCCATGCACATCATGCTTCAATTTGCATATTTGTAGCTCATGGACTGTATAATCAAAATATCACTGAAGCTCTCTGTGAAACACAAAGCAGTTGTCTGAATAAACTCACTCATCCTTTTCTGCTGATACTTCTAATCAGTTTTTATTTGGTATCGAATAAAAGCAAGTCTTTCAACAAGACTGCTCAGTATTGATGCAGCTTTTATTACTCACACAGTAACAAAGACCAAGAGCACCCTGGGCTGTAAAAAATTAGTATCTGCCTCTGCTCAGTACTTGTTAAACCACATCTGGCATGCCAAGTTTAGTTTTGGGCCCCAAATACAACAAGTCATCCGTAACAGGGGTGAATTCAGCAGAGGGCCATCAGGATGGTCAGGGCTGGAACACTTGCCCCTTGAGAAGATGGAGCCAGCCTCACAGCAGCATGTGGTGGAAGGATAAAAGACAACAAGCATTGGTTGGAATAGGCTATAACAAAAAGCTTTTAACCTTTAAGGACAGTGCAGCAATGGAGCAGGTTGCCCAGAGAGGTGGTGCAGTCTGAGGAATCCTGTGAAGTTTCCAAGATGTGACTAGATAAAGGGTAAAATGGCCTGGTCTGACCCCATAAAAGATCCTGCTACGAGTAGGAGGTAGGACAGGCTCCTATGAATAAAATAGTACATCCAGATATCTGGTTTAGTTGGATGCCAGTACCTGTGCCTCCCACAGCACCTTTCGCCACTCACTTTGACCACCCTGCTTTCTGTAACCCAATACAGCAGCACTTTTGACCTCCCCTCACTTTGAAGTTTTCTTGGATTACACCAAGTTAATCAAAAAGGCTACACTTATATCATGCTCTTAATGCACACAAAGCAGGATCTGTATGGTAAAACCATTGGTTTTCTCTTCAACCTACTTCCAACCTATTGCTTTGTAACATTTTATTCATAACCAAACTCCATCTGTACAGGCATGTTGTTAGAGATGGTACTGTCCACAGTTATATCCACTGCAGCAGTATAGAAAGGCTAAAAATAGCCTTAAAAGTTAAGAATCCGATTTTGAAACAGATTAATGGCCATAGAAGAATCACAACTAATTAAGGCACTTTATTCTAAATAAGTGCATGATATTAACACATACTCTTGTGTGACTGAGACAGAGGAAACATTAACACTGTTCCAGTTACCCTCGTCCTAGCAGAGCGTAAAAGGCAGTTAAGATCAGTCATTCAGGATTCAAGGTGCAACAATTCAAAAACCTCAGCTCATTTTTTTCTTGACTCCTGTTTTCTCCCTCAAAAGACAGAAGCAAGATTCTCTTTTCCTGATAATCTCTAGTACTGCAAAATACACAATCCATATAAAACTTCTTCACAACTAATCTTGTTAGAGATCATGTTTAGAAAAATTCAGAGTAAATTAAACAGAATGGAGCTTATTGTAAAATTATTACACAATCCAGTAGTACTTGTTAAACAATGTGATCAGCGACTACCTGCTGGGACAGTGAGAATATGTGCACACATATAAACTTCTGCAGATTTCACCTTTCAGGTAATTACATCTGGGCAGATCTGGTAAATGCATTAGGATTTTGAATAACAGAGCAGTACCTTGTATCTTGTTGCTGTGAGTTCAGTCAGTAGTTCTGATATAGCATTTGGGTTTATTGCAATGCATATTCAACTGAGAAAAGGCTTTTATGATACAGGAAATGCAGGAAACACGCAGGACTATCACCTCATCAGAGGCCAGTGGTAAGAGCTGAATGCCAGCTACAATTAGGTGCTAAATGTTATTAAGTAAGGGAAAGCTTACATAACCACTACACAGAGACATGTAAAGTAGGCAAGTGTTGTATAGATGTTTTCTTCCCTTTTTCCTCATGAAAATGTATTGATAGACTCACCACAGGAACGGCTGTGATAACCAGGAGACCCTAGTTACAATAAAATGTGCAAGCTATTAAGTTCTGGCTCATATACCTTGCTAAAAGAATTTAGAAAATAACTTTTGAGAAGAAACCACTTAAAAACTCTACCAGACTGCTCTCTTCTAGTAGATTATACACAGCCTATACACAGCACTGCAAAATAAAGCACCATTTTAGGTCATCCACTCTTTTCAGGCCTGAAGAAAATGAGAAGGAACAGAACTCTACATAATCCTAAACAGTCCAATACTAATTACGACCACATACTGTGAGTTACACTTCAGAGGCCAGCACCATTAAAGAACTATTCCCCTTTGACTTGCAAACCTACAGTCCCTGTTTGTGAGGCAGGATGAAAGACAGTGGAAGAAAGGGACTCCATGAAGCACATCCCCAGCCTCTTGCTGAACTGCCATCCTCTTTAAGATTGTGTGTTCCCATGTGAGAGAAACAAGCCCACATAATTTAAAAGATTTTATTGGGGACAAATTCAGCAGACCAAAGGACATACAGCACTGGATACATACAGGAGGTATGTGCAAAAAGCACAGCAGACCCTTTCAAAGCTTTATACTGTTTTTCACCCACAGGAGCTTTTTACATTCTTGTCTTGGTTTAGGAAGACAGGTATTAAATTCTTTCAATTTAAAGGCCTTCAGGCAAGAGATTTGGGAAAAGGAACAACAATTCTTTATTAAGAACACTAAGGAAATAACCCAACAGTACACCCAAACAACCAGTCAAAATAAAAAGTGTCCTAGGGATCCCGACAGAGCAAAATAAAACCTGTCCCAATTTAGTTTTTCCGGAGTGGCAGCTGCGGAGAGACTTCCT
>VZRI01014237.1:11278-21817 GCA_013397515.1 Upupa epops | reverse complement strand
AACATTATTCTCATTCTGGTTTACTTTCTTACAATCTTTCTTCTTCCCTAGAATAAACTGTTGGTCCTTAGCCTCAGTATGTATACATCCATATCATTGTTCATTGTCTTCAAAAATACAGAATCTCCTAAAAAATTATTTAAACACTTTCCAGTCTTCAGGAAATTGTGAAAGTATGTGTGTTCATTATTTAACTTAGACTTAAACTACATGCTGGAAAAACTTAGGCTGCAGGATAGAAGCCAGAGAGTAGTGGTCAGTGGGGGTGGCAGAGGTTACTGCTGCTGCCACTTTTTGTCATTCAGCTGATGCCACCATTCCTGGCACTTCCTGCCACTCTGCCACTTTCAGTGGTGTAGCTGCACTCCAGCACTGCTGCTGTTTCTCAGGGGTGCCAATTTCTGGTGGTCCACACCTGCTTTTTCTTCCATCCTCTGCCAGATAGTATGAGCTGAATGGTCTGCATGAAATAGTCCTCACTGAAGAATCCCCACTGGACAGTCCCCTTGAGCAGTCAAGACTCATATCCCCAGTGGAGCATGTGCTGGGAGCTTTCTAGAAAGCTCCTTGAATGTTGAGAAGCAGACTGGCCCTCACACCCGAACATTTGGAAAATTCTCTGCCTTCCCTACTTGCTCCATGCTTGGGCGCCAAGGCAGGGGCGGTGCTCCACATGACATCATCAGTGCTCTGAATGGGAGTAACCCCCAGCTAGGTGGCTTTATCATGAAACCAATGTTGGGACCAAAAATACATGATTCCTCACAGAACCAGTCATTATCAAAGAACCCAAAGCCCTGCCTTTAAGACCAGTCTCATAGCCATGCATTAATGGACTGAGTCCTTACACCAAAATGGAAGTAATGAAGAAAATACAGTTTGTGCCCCAGACTCTTTTACCCAAAGTCCCAAGGCTTTGTAGTCTTTCTTCATTCCCCTCAGTCTGTGGAGTACAGCTTCCTCCCCACCTGTCTGGGAGACCAGTCTTGGGTAATAGTCATCTGATCTCACCAGGTTAGGGAGCATCCTAGTGATATCCCTGATTCAGGCTTCAGGTAGACTGCAGACTTCCCTGTGACAAGGGTTAGCTCTGCATATTGGGCCCTCAGTCCCTTTCAGGAGTGAGTCTCCAATGACTAGGACCCTTGTCTTCTTCGTGGAGGAGGTCGTCATATTACTGGTAGATTTCCCGGATTTATGTGACCATGCTAGGGCCTCTGGTAGGGGTTCTCTTTTCTCTATATTCTTATTGGACTTGCTTATTGGACTGCCTTATTGAACTTCCAGTACAGGCTTGTATCTGTTACTCAGCAGCAACTGAGAAGGTGAGACAGGAAAGAGTGGTGCTCGGCTTCTGCCACAGCAATTCACTAGGCTCCACTTATCCATTCTACTTGGATTTCTGTCCTCCATTTGAGAGGAGCAGGATACTTGGTCCCTTTGTTTCTAGGTCTTTCTTGGCTGTTGTCCAGACTGGTTTCACCAGTCTTCTTCTAATTTAGCCTCTCCAATTCTCCTGAGCCTCTCTACTTCTGCTTGTAACTTCTCAACCTCATCTTGCAGATGTGTCATTTGGTTAAGCAGATAATCTACCTGCTTGCACTGTACACAGCCAGGAAAACTCAAGAGAGAGTTCCATTCCTGACAGCCTGTCACGTGCACAGCCTCATCTTGCTGGGGGACCTCCGAGTTCCCACATCTGTATACATTGGTGACCATAGCCTGGTCTTCCTCTACTGTTGTTTTGTTTTCATGGCTTTTGTGTTTTGGAAATTTTTTTTGTGTGTTTTTTTGTTGTTCATTTCTTTGTCCCATGGAAGTTGACACTCTTTCTGCCTTGTGCCATCTGAGCATGATTTATGCTTTCACCTCCCTTGAAGAGGTCTGGGTCTGCACCACCTGCTGTGTTTGCTCAGATAATGCTGTGAGAGTACCCAAACCTCAGTGGCTACCTCTCTGCTCCCCTGAGCTTTCCTGTTCAGGGAACTCCCAGATCACCCAGAAACCTAAAATAGCAATCAGGGATCAGTGGTCTCACTGCCGCATGCATCTAAAAGTAAGCAAGTTAAAATTTCCAACATGGTTGCAGCCCTCAATAGTAGTATGTACCAATATATACACAGCAATAATAAGGTGTCCATCTTGGCCTTGACTACCTCCACAAGCATGGTGTGAAAGCTGCAATGGTCACCACTGCCTCTCACTCTGGAACTAGGGTCTGCATAAGCCACAAGAAAATAGCTCACCATGCCCCAATCCCAAAAAGTGAACGTGGAACAGGCATCAACCCCACCCTGGTGTCTGTAGTGTACCAAATATGGGCAACAATGCAATACCTCCCTCCACCCTGTGAATGTTTTGTCGATAAACTAAAGAGACCTCAAATAATAAAACACAAATGACAACACATATATATTGTTTTCATGTTTATACCATCTGGAAGTCATGAAAATATACTGATTTCCAGATTATTTTCAGGTTGGGACAGGAATGTGGGCCCATTTTCCAACACTCTGGGTGATTTCTTACTTCATTAGAATTCTAGGTGGCTGGGCTATAATATGTTAAGGAACCACCCAATCACACCCAAACCACCAAAAAATACAATACAGTATTTCATGTCTCTCCTAGTTTACTCCCTATAGTTCCCAAAAGTAGTAACAGAAACCATAGGTCCTTCCCATTTTATCTACCTAAATTGTTTTCATTCTACAACTTAACATCATCTGCAAGGAAGATTAGTCCAGCATTTTCTTTTGTAGACTTCAAAAATGCCAATTAAATATTTAACATGCCAGGCTTTAATAAATAACACAAGAGGGTTAACTATAAACTGGATATGGATCCCTGTGTCAAGTTACAAAGCTCACATTGCTGGTAAACATCACACCAATGTCACACCTGACACAAGCCTGGATCTTAAGCTTAGAGGACCATGTGCTGCTTATAGCTTTATGTAACAAAGAAATCCACAGCATACACACCCAAGAATTCATTCATACCTAATACCGTCCTTCACATTTGCATGATATTTCACTACAGTCAAAGCTTTCTTCAAGGGAACATTTCCATGCACAGATATAGAGCAGAACAATCAGGGATTTGAAGGGTGCATTCAGCATTTTCCCCGGTTTTAGACCATTTAAGCAGACAAGCGAATGGGAAGACCCAGCTGCTGTATCCTGCGTAAGGCACCTGCCCCAAATGAGCAATACAGCACTGAGCCATTGTACAAGAGGAGCCTGGGTGTACCTTTTCTCATAATTAAACAAGGGATGGTTCTGCATTAATCGTGCTCTTGCAGTCTGAAAGAATTTTCCTTTATAGGAGGATTGCTGCTTGTGGAGAATTACAAACAACTTCAACATTCTTCCCTACATATAGTAATTATGGTCACATAAGTATTTTTAAAACTTTCTGAAATTATATCTCTACAGGTTCTATTTCAAGGAAACTGAAGGTGCACTTCTAGAGGGACATGCACGGTATTCATTAGAACTCATAAAATACAACTATGAAATTACAATGCTAACATCTCAACCAGGCCATTAGCAGTTCATAACTATAACTGAGGAGGCCTTTTCACATTGGGATCCTTCTATTTTTCTGCATACCACCTGTATCTTTTCTTCAATTACTCCAGTCAGGATTGCCAGTTGAATTTTGTACCCTGTTCTCATCCATTCAGCATAGCTTTGATTATGAGTGAGCAGTAAGATGCAGAAAAATATTACCAGTCTGATCATGATACCATTAATAATCTCAAAATCTAGGCCTCACAGCTTTCATTTGGATATCATTTGTGCTATCCTCAATGTTTCTCAAAGTTCTGTAATGACAAAAACAGAGCTTACCTCTCGGAACCAAAGAAAGGTTAGGATAATGGAACACTGGAGAATGAGGTAGATTTCTGGAGTGGTTGGAATCATGTGAGGCAGGCATCATTCTTGGAGATTTTGGGCCAAATGCAGTGATCTTTGGACAACCATTAACTCTCCAGCAACTGTGAATGCTGGTTACTGCATCCCAATTTTGTATTGAGGTTTCCTGGACCATCCAATCAGGGTGTGGAGTTCCTGTCAGGACTCACATAATCCTCTCTCTTGCTCAAATGGTGATGGGTAGGGTTTTACATATACGAGTTTAGATGGTGGAAGGGTAGGTGCAGCTTGTAGCAAATGCAATTCCACTTTAGGTTTTTCAGTTAGCCAAAGGAATATGTATCTCCCTGAGTATCTTGCCACTGTTTTCCCTTCACAACACCTATTCCAAATATATTAATTTGAAAATCCCCCTCAGCTTCCACAGTATTAATAGAACTTTCATCTCCAGGTAACCATAGTGTTTCTGAGGTTATAGGCACTGATTGGAATTTCCTCCAGAGAATCCAAGACCATTAAATTTCAGGATGAAATCAAGATTCCACATCATTCTGTCTCAGTCCATGTCAATGCAATGATTTGGTCCCCAGTATGGACTGAAAAGGTTTCTGATCTTTTTGGTCCCACAATAACCATGGTTAACAAATCCCCTCTTGCACTGCAAATGAATTGTTTCTCTAACATTCCTCCTCCTCCCTCCTTCTCCTCTCCTTCAGGGGGTGGAGGGTCTAGTTTCCTGACACCTTTTTGGTTTTTTACTAATTCTGTCTCACAGTTTATCAGGGGTGGAGCATTGAGGGCCATGTCTGCACTATTTGCTTTAATTTTTTGATCAGGAGCTCATCCATCATGTCCCAGGTAACTTTTATGGAGTCCTAACTTCCAAAGTCCCTGACAGGTTAGACTATTCTGCATCAGAAGTGGAGCATTGAGGGTCTTCATCTCTTATCCCAACCAATTTTGTACAATTTGTTCCAACTTCCCATTTGTGTGCCCATCCATTATCACTCATGGAACACCTTTCTGAAGTCCTAGCTGCCAAAGCCCCTGTCACATTAGTGCACATGGCTCCCCAGAAGGTAATGGCTGCCTGTTAACCTCTTGCAGCTCTGATTTACTTTCCTTGAGAAAATCCACACACAGGGCCATATTTTGTCCCAAAATTAGGTAGGACATCTCTGGTGATAATCTGAGAATGGTTATATATTCCACTTTAATCAAGGGCACATATTTAGGGACTTTTCTAGAATCCTCTCGAGAACAGAGTTGTCATGTCCCTTTCTCTACCAACAATACTCTGCCTCTGATGGCGTGCCTCCTTCATCTAGGAACTTGTTCCTCCTCTTTCAAGATTCTATTCTCTTTCTCCCTGCAACAATTTGTTAATCTCTTTCAACTGCTCCTGTGGGATACTTAAGGTTCTCTGCAGGGAATCCACCAGAACTGCATGTTCATCAGACACCCACTTTCTTTCCTCAATTGCTGCCATCAAGCTTCCTCCCAACAGTGTGTAAACCAAAGCCTTTCCTTTTACCTTCTTAACTTTCACTTCTTTCTGTAAAATCCTAATTCTGTCTACCACACTCTGAGGTACGAACCAATGGTCCTTTGCCCAATCTTGTCCATCGAGAGAGGGGCGAGACTCGTGTGCCTCCAAAAGATTCAACACATTCTCCAATCCCTCATCCTGTGGGGGCCCACACGCCTGCAAGACAAAGTCAGACATTATCCTACAAAAAATAATACATGCCTACTAGGGGGGAATTTTCTTCTGAGGGGGACAGTCGTGAATGACCAATTTTTCAAAGCCGTTCCCCCACGACACACACTCCAGGGAAGCCACACAAACAAACCAGAATTAAATCATACTAAAGGAGTGTTTTTCTATTCCCTGATACCCCACTCCTGGTACCATTTAATATCAAGGTCCGCTTGTCCTTCCAGGTTTAGGCAGTGCCAACCCAACAAGACAAACTGCAACTGCATGAATCTCTCTCAATATGGGAGGAACAGAAATAAATATTCAAATGGAATCAAGCACCAGCTGATGTATTGAAACCAAAAAGAATGAAACCACAATGGACCAAGAGTAAACGGAGGAGGGGAAAGGAGTAAGAGAGGAGAGGAAGGGAGAAGAAACAGGGAAAGACTTCAGAGGCAGGGAGGTTACTGCTGCACCATTCGTGCCACCATTCCTTGAACTTCCCACCACTCTGCTGCTTTTGGTGATATTACCACTCTCCAGTGCTGCTGCCACTACTCATTGGTGCTGCTTTCTGGTGGTTCTCAAGCACTTTATCTCCCATCCTCCACTAGATGATCTATGTCAAATGGTCCATGCCAAATAGTTCCTGCCGAACAAGTTCCTCTGGACAGTCCCCTTGAGTAGTCAGGGCTTATATCTCCAGTGGAGCATGCACTGTGCAACTTTGTAGAAGGCTCCTTGAGCATTTGGGAAGTGGACTGCACCCCCACCCAAACATTTGGGAAACTTTCTGCCTCCCCACTTGCTCCGTGCTTGGGCATTCAGACATGAGCAGTGCTCCACATGATGTCATTGGATTCTGACCAGGACTAATCCCAGCTGCCATGGTTTTATCACAAAATCAATGTTGGGACAAAAATACAAGCCCAAGATAATTCTTAGCATACCTAAATATTAGCACAGAAAAGATTAATGTGCAACGTCTATTCAGGAATTCTCACTAACTCCTGTTAAGATTAGTCTGTTTTCTAATGGAACCATTAAGTGACTCAGGAAAAAATGTGGATTGGCTTAAAGAACATTTTTCTGCAAACAAGTCACCTTCTGATATGGTTAAGAAGAATCACAGTAGCAAATCAGATGAATAAATATCAAGCCATGGAGAGTCACTCAAAAAAGTTTGAATGCTACTGCTCTGAAAAAAGTAGAAATAACATCTTTTTGGGTAAAGTGAAGACTAAAAATATAATTGTACTTTATTTTAAATACTATTAATTACAAAATATTTCCAGGATTGCAATTGTTCCCTTCCCTACTTGTATGAAACATATTTTTCATTTTCCTACCTGAGATGACCTCACACAGTTGTGCCTCTTATGGCCTAGAGAAACAAATCTGGTTGATGAAGAGCCTGGAGCAGAAGCATCAGGTAAAGATGTTTGATGGCAACTTCCTGCCCAAAACCTTGCCTTTGCAGGAAGAATAAAGGTAGTGTGCCTCTAAAATACTTCAGCCTTTCCTGTAGAAATACATTGGACTCCTATGACCTGAACTATTTTCTGACTTGTTCATGATTTTGTCCTTGAGTTCAGATGAGAAGTAGCTTGAATACTCAAGATGCTCCCACATACATACCATTTGAAGCAACTTCTTTTGTAAGTACTCAGTGTCATATCAATGCAGTAACTTTAGCATTTAAATATCAAGAAGATATGAAGTCATTCATGGGTATATTTCAGACAGTTACTTATTTGAGTTTTGATTTTAATAGAAGGAATCAATTATTTTACTGAATACAAACTGGGAAGGGAAACATAGACCTACTTAACACATTATCAGAACAGAACAATCAGTTAAGCTAACACTTATTGCAAATACATTTGAAATGTCTATTTGGCAGGGAGAGCTGGGTGTTGGAGGTGTTTTTTGTTTGTTTTTTATTTTTAATCTATAGTTAATTAATTTTTCATGAATGTAAAAGCATTCGCTGCTTTTTCCTTTTTTATGCCAGGTGAGAGTGAACATTCCTGAAGATAACACCTCAAAGCAATGTACAGTTCAGTCACTTGAATCTGAGATCAGTTGACAGAGTGAAAAGCTTTCCTCATGAGCAGATATTAAAACTTTTTGGAAAAAAAGGGAACTGTGAGGCACCTTATAAAACTCACCCCTGGTTTAAGTAATAGACATATTCAGCATCAATTTTAACAGTGGATTTTTCCTTTAGATGCCATTGAGATGCTTATTTCTCTACAGAGCACAAAAATCCATGTGAATGCTCAAAAGCAAATGGGCTTCAGGAATTTTATGTTTTAAGGTTTTCTATCTTCTGTCTTGTTTCCTGTTTCTTAAGTCTTGTTCCTCATGTCTGCACTACAGCAACATTAAGGAATGGTATTACTGTCCTTTTGGCTAATCTAATGACTTCCAGTGTAATAGGCATTAGTGATAGAAAAAAAATCCCCTATGATTCTGAAGGGCAAACCAAAAGGACAAAAGAAGCCTGATTATCAGGTGCAATGATTCTTTCTTAATCAATACTGACACATAGAAAAAAACATGAAATAAATGTAGTAGATGTGACTGAAAAATTAAAAGTGTCACTGATTTATTTAGATCTTATCAGAAAACTATGAGAAGTAATAGTTAGACTGTTCAGGCTTTTCTCTGAAATCCAAACAGTACTCATTATCTACATATAATTTGAATTAAGATAGTATAATAATTTTAGCTGCCTTATCAACTTCATTGAAATATTCTCATTTGTTCACAGAATATTACTGGAATAATAATATGTTTTTCAAAACATGAAATTCATACCAATGCAGAAAACTCTGTGGCCCACATAAAAGCCACATCAGGATTTAAAAATTTTCTTTCTTTCTACATAATATTTACTATGTCATGAACTGTGTAGTCATTTTGCCTTGGGATTACTTGTGTCTGTGAGGGTTTACCAAAGGGAGTTAAGGTTGCAACATTATCAAACCATATGAATAAAGGTTAACTTGGTTTAGACACAACAAATCAAATCCTAAAAGAGCATAAAAAAATGTATCCATCCAGCAGGCATAAATCTTAGAAAAATAAACAAAAAGGCTATGAAAATGATTTATTTTCTAAAATATCATAAATGTGAAACAGCTCAAAACAGGCAAATACAAAAACACAGCAGAAACTCCCCACCCACTTGCAATGTATTGCAATTCTCTATGTGTAAAGTTGGTAACGTAAGGTAAAAAGGATGAATTTTTGGGTATATAGATTTTAACAATACAAATGAAGAATACTGTTGAAAATTTCAATGAACAGGAAAGGAAAAAAATAAATAAAAATATTCTTGTATTGAGATGTGGTCATCATATGTCAACATACTTTTAGAGGAAAAAAACCCATAGACTATAGAGAGGATTTAGCTCTGCAGTTGAGATTTCCATATAAACTCATTTTATTCCAGACCTTTCTCATTAAGCGTATTGCAGTCCCTTGATTCTTCTTGCACATCATAAATAATGCCTTTTATGTTTTGGTGGGGTAAATCCAAGAGTGGACATCCACTAACAGAGTTTGTTCATGGCACAGATTGAATTGTTATTTACATAAAGCATAAGTAGCAAAATACCTGGTGAAAATTGAATGTTCCTAAGAACTAAAGTAATAAGAACATAACAAAATACAATAGAGCAATGAATACAATTGTGTATCTAATCCTTAGTTTTTCTTAATACAATCATTAGCTGGAACTAGAGGACAGAGAATAGATTAGGGTGAAAGAGCTGATAGGACCATAAATCATCGAATCATCATGAAAGACTGGAAAGGACCTCGAAAGATCATCTGGTCCAATCCCCCTGCCACAGCAGGATCACCTAGACCAAGCTGCACAGGAACGTATACTGGCAGATCTTGATTATCTCCAGAGAAGGAGACTCCACAACTCCCCTGAGCAGCCTGTTCCAAGCAATGACTTCTTCCGCCATCTCCCTTGCATCCCATCAGGGCCCATGGATTTATGTACATTCAGTTTGCTCAATACATCCCTAACCCAGTCCTTATCAACCAATACAGGGTCCTCTTTTGCCTCGACTTCCTCTGAAGCCTCAGCAGTCTGGGCTTTGATATCAGGACAGCTCCCAGACGTATAGACAGAGGCAAAGAAGGTATTCAGCATCTATGCTTTCTCTGTATCCAGTTGTATAGTGCGCATGCGGGCTTGCGGGATGTGACGCGATAGGTTCTCTATTCTGCTACGTCTGTGGGAAAAAGGGGTGTACATGAGTGGCAGGGATATGTAAGTGCACGCCACGTGATAATAAACTCCATTTTGCTGTCATCACATTGATGTGCACCTCAGTGAATGGTCAGGCTCAAGGTCTCCCAAAGGAAAACGAACAGATCATGTAATGTTCACTGCAACAGTATCCTCTGCCTTCCGGGCACAAATCCGGGGGCATTGATCCTGGAGAAATCAATGTAGATAAAGTATGTATATAGCAGATGAGATATTTCCATTATAAATTGAAATGTATAAGTGAAATCATACCTGAAATTACCAAGACTTCATAAGGTTCATGACTTCATCTGAAGACTTCATCTGGTATGTGATCACCTGAAGAACCTAAAAGTGTTCAAGTCCATGGGACCTGATGGGATACACCCAGGAATACTGAGAGAACTGGCAGATCAGGTTGCTAAAGCCTCTCTATTACATTCCAAAAGTCATGGCAGTCTGGTGAAGACCCCACTGACTGGAAAAGGGGAAACATAACTCCTGTTTTCAAAAAGGGTAGGAAGGAGGAACCAGGGAACTACAGGCCAGGCAATCTCACCTCTGTGCCCAGTAAGATCATGGAGCAGATCCTCCTGCAGGCACAACTGAGACAGGAGAATAGTGAAAAGGAGATTGGGTACAATCAGCATGGCTTCACCAAGGGCAAATCCTGCCTGACAAAC
>VZRI01014237.1:0-11161 GCA_013397515.1 Upupa epops | reverse complement strand
CAATACTAAGCACAGATACAGGCTGGGCAGTGACTGGCTGGAGAGTAGTCCTGAGGAGAGGGACTTGGGGGAGCTTGTAGACAAAAAGCTCAGCATGAGCCAGCAGTGTGCACTTGCGGCCCAGAAGGCAAACCGGATCCTGGGCTGCATCAGAGGTGTGACCATCAGGTCTTGGGAGGTGATCTTACCCCTCCACTCCGCTCTGTTGAGATCCCATCTGAAGTACTGTGTCCAATTCTGGAACCCTTATTACAAGAAAGATGTGGATGAGCTGGAGCATGTCCAGAGGAGGGCCATGAGGATGATCAGAGGGGCGGATGACCTCTCCTATGAGGCCAGACTAAGAGAGTTGGGGATGTTCAGTTTGTAGAAGAGGAGGCTCCAAGGGACATTATTGTGGCCTTCCAGTATCTGAAGGGGGCTACAAAAAACTGGGGAGGGGCTTTTTAGGGTCTCAGGTAGCGACAGGACTAGGGGAAATGGAGCAAAGCTGGAGATGGGTAGATTTAGACGATGTGAGGAGGAAGTTCTTCACCATGAGACTGGTGAGAGCCTGGAATAAGTTGCCCAGGGAGGTCGTTGGGCCCCCAGCCCTGGAGGTGTTTAAGGGCAGGCTGGATGAGGCTCTGGCCAACCTGATCTAGGGTGGGGTATCCCTGCCCATGGCAGGGGGGTGGAACTGGATGACCCTGTGGTCCCTTCCAACCCTGACCAATTTTATAAGTGCTTCTCAGGGAGGGTGAAGGGCCACTGGAGGTGGCTGCTTGGGGTTTTTTGTGGAGTCTTCTTTTCTGGAGACATTTGAAACCTTCCTGGACTTGGTCTGAGTGATCTTGCTGTGGCAGGGGGATTGGACTAGCTGATCTTTTGAGGTCCCTTCTGATCCCTGATGATTCTATGATTCTGTGATTCTATGAATACAATTTTATTCAACTTTATTTGAGAAAGACATATTTAGACCTCAAAAGCTGCAATGACAGAAGTAGGCAGACACAGAGAGCACATTTTCTCTTATGTTTGGAAACTGATGGTGATTTGCTGTTTTAAGCTGCAAAATGAAGACTAAGTGGGAGGACATGTATCGGATGAGGCTCTGGCCAACCTGATATGTACATATATGTACATATACAAGCTGGAAAATACATAGAGGATCTGCTTAGTGCAGAGTATGACTGATTGTGAGGGAGTGAGAAGAATTCAAGGTTGGAAGCAAGAAAACATTTTCCATTGGAGTTATGGTATTACAGAAGTTGTCCACATCTGTTGTGCAAGGGGAACTACATGTAACTCTTTTTCATACTTCACAGAACTACAGAATTATTGAGATTGGAAAAGACCTCTGAGATCATCAATTCCAGCCTATGACCTAGCATCACCACATTAGCTGGACCATGGCACTAAGGGCCACATCCAGTCTTTCCTCAATTCCCCCAATCCTTTCTATTTTAAGTGGATTGACGTGCAATTCCATGCGAAAATACACGTTAGAGCATTGAATCAGCACCTGAGGAAAACATCAGTTTTACAAAGACATACAGTACGCAAAACATCTATCACAGTGAGGGAAAAAAACCCAAACCCGTAAAGTTGCATAACAGTTTGTCTCACTGTATGTCTGCCCATCAGAGGGGTTTTGGGACTGGGATGCTGCTCAGCCCTGAGATGAAGACCTGAGTCATAATTCATCTTATAGAATAATAGAATCATCATGGCTAGAAAGGATCTCCAGGATCACCAAGTCCAGCCCTCATCTCAACATTTCCCCATCTGCTAGACTATGGCCTCAAGCACTCTATCTACTCACCTTTTAAACACCTCCAGGAATGGGGACTACACCACCTCCCTGGGCAGCACATTCCAGTGCCTAACCACTCTCTCTCTCAGTAAAGAACTTCCTAATGTCTAATCTAAACGTCCCCTGATGCAGCTTGAGGCCATTTCACCTTATTCTATCTTTAGCAATACGGAAGAAGAGACCAGCCCCAGCCTTGCTACAACCTCTTTTTAGGTAGTTGTAGAGAGTTGTAATGTCTCTCAGACTTCTCTAGACTAAACAGCCCCAGCTTCCTTAGATGCACCTCATAGGGTCTGTTTTTGAGACCTCTCGCCAGCCTCGTCTCCCATCTCTATACCCACTCCAGCACCAATATAGCCTTCTTACACTGTGGTGCCCCAAAATTGGACACTGTATTCAAGATGTGGTTGCACAAGTGCAGAGTACAAGAGCATGATCATCTCCTTACTCCTGCTGATTACACTGTTCCTGAAAGAGTTGATACAAGCCAGGATGCTGGTGGCCTTCTTGGACACCTGGGCACACTGCTGGCTCGTGTTCAGCAGGCTGTCAACTGACAACCCCAGGTCCTTTTCCACCAGGCAGCTCTCCAGATACTTCCTCAAGACTGTAGTGCTGCTGGGGGTTGTTGTGACTGAAATGCATGACCGTGCACTTGGCCTCATTAAACCTCATCCCATTGGCTTCAGCCCATCTCTCCAGCCTGTCCAAATCCCTCTGCAATGCCTCCCTACCCTCAAGCAGATTGACACATCCACTTAATTTTGTGTCATCTGCAAATTAACTGAGGGTGCATTTGATTGCCTCATCCAGGTTGTCGATAAAGATCTTAGACAAGACTGGCCACAGAACTGAGCCCTGAGGGACATTGTCTGTGACCAGTCACTAGCTGAATTTAACTCCATTCACCATAACTCTCTGGCCTTGGCCATCCAACCAGTTTTTAACCCAGCAGAGTCCACCTGTCTAAGCCATGAGCTGCCAACTTCTCCAGCAGAATGGGATGGGAAAGAGTGTCAAATGTCTTACTGAAGTCTAAGTAGACAACACCCACCACTTTTCCCTGATCCACTAGGCCTGATTGTAAACAACAAACTCAGCAAGGTCTTTCCCCTGGTGCGACCTTGCTCAGGCCTCTGGTATGGGTTCTCTGTTGTATACTTATTGGACTGGCTGTCTTCCAGTAGGTGCTCATATCTGTTACTCAGCAGCAACTGAGAAGGTGAGGCAGACAGGGGTGGTGCTCGCCTTCTGCCACAACTCTTCACTAGGCTCCACTTATCCCTTCCACTTAGGCTACTGTCCTACCTGTGAGAGGTGCAGGATACTTGGTCCCCTTGTCTCTGGGTGTTACTTGGCTGTTGTACAGCCTGTCCAATCTCTATCTCTATTTTAGCCTCTCCAATTCTCCTGAGCCTTTCTACTTCTGCCTGTAGCTCTGCAACCTCATCTTGCAGCTGTGCCACATGGTTAAGCAGATAATCTACCTACTTACACTGTACGCAGCCAGGGAAACTCAAGAGCGCATTGCATTCCTGACAGACTATCACCTGCACAGCCTCATCTTGTTTGGGGGGCCTCTCATAATATTTTGTTATAGCAGAAGTTTCTCTAATACCACTAAAAATTGAAAATCAGCTTCAACGCTCTATTCCACAGTTAATTTACAACTGACTCATTCCACCACAGGTATCTTCTTTCATTTACCTGATGGTAACAACCCCATTTGCTATATTCTGAGAAGTAGGAACACCAACAAATAGGTAGTGTTATTCACATGTGTGCTTTAGCTTTGGCTATACTTCTAGTAGGTTCAGTTGCTTAAGGAACATTCTCTTTCTCTCTACATCTTTGTCATGGTCAAATCTAATTTTGATGCTCTTTTGCTCAGCTAAGAGGCAGAGATTGGAATTGGGAGCAAAAGACTAATCAGAATGCCTTCCCTCTTTTCTGTGGTAGTTTATAGCCTTGGTGTTTTCCCTTTAATCTATGAAGGGGTAGAACAGCAAAGGGCAACAGTTCAGCTGTACCTTCAAACTGAAACCCTTTCTGTCTTATTTGGGCTTTCTGGCTTTGTGATAGATGCTATCAACCATTCCTGCAGTGTGAAAAAGTCAGCTTCTCTGTTCAAGAGCAATGTACAGTTTACTACAGAAGATAGTCTCAGTGGGGGCTTTGATTTTGGAGCAGAAGCAAGTGACTCCAGTTCTGCTTTGCAGTGGCTAAACCAGCATTATTGAAAGGGTTTTCTCCTCAGCTCTATTATCTTCATTCTGAACACTAAATGTAATCTTCACCAGGACCTCTTTGTTCCTTCAGTTCATACCTATTTTATAACCTTTAGAACGGAATCTTGTTTATATTGTGATAAATGTAGGATTATAAGCCCTTTGAGGCCACCATGTAACCTCTTTACTTCTGCAAGCAGTTTGGCAGCCTAGGGAATGCTCACATAAGAAATCAAGTCATCCACATCAAACAGAATCAGAATTTTATGGTCTAGGGATTCTTACATGTGAAAAGAAGAGAAAAGGTATTATAGACACTTGGTGGCTTGACTTATCCAATGAGTTGAGAAAGAGTGAACTCAGTTACATGAGTCAGTATAGAAAAGACTCTTAGCCTTGAAGAGTGCACTCTGAAGATATATATATATATATAGTGAATATTTTATTTATTGTTTTTTCTTATCATTGTTTGAATACTTACCTGATTTTTATTTTTTGGGTTTTTTATTTCTTATTGAATAATGCATTCTTCACAGAATGTAACAAGGAAAAGCATGAATATTAAAAATGCAGGATATAGTCAGGTCCTAGAAATGTATCATAAAAAATAACTGATGTTATAGGAATAAACAAATCCATTTTTTCAGTGTTGTAACAATGTCAGTGAGTAAACATCCCAACACAGACTTATAAAAGTATGTGCAAACATGTGCAGTTCATCTTTAACTGAAACTCTGTAATAAGCCACTTGACAGTAAGGAAATTTGCTAAACTCTCAAACTGACTCATGAATTAGCACGGTTGACCCTTTTGTACTTAGCTGCTGCATACTAACTAGGTGGTCAATTTTCTTTTAGTGTAATGATTAAAAATGCGTTATTCTGCTAATGTACTCTTGTTCTTTGCCTTTCACGTATAAGTAGCAATCAAAAAACAAAAGGTTGCTTTTTGAAAGTAAGTTTCCAAATTCTCATTAATCATCTGTGTTTAGCTGCAAAATTTTTCTTTGGCTACCATCATACCTTGAAACAGTACTTAGTGCCTAGCTGCTAGTTCTTATCTGCTGAGTATGACAGCAGTAGTATTAACATGACCATATAAAAAAACCCCAAAACTTGAACTACTGAACTTCAGTTTACAAAGTGCACATACACAAATAAACAGACATAGACATAGATTGTTATTATGTGACAGAAAATTAAGACAAGACTATACACAGAAAATGATTGAAAGTAAGAGAGTAGTAATTATCTCATGGCACTTCACACTTTAGAAGTGCTGTACAAACATTAACACTGTGATGGACAAAACAGCCATGAAAGATAGGTAATTATGAGTTGTTATTCTAAGTTAACACCCAGAGAAAGTGAGATATGTAAATCCATGATTTTGCAGTTTTCTGAATACCAGCAGCTGAACTGCCTTGGGCAACTTTTGGGAAGCCCTTAACAGTTCACAAAATCTGCACTGAAGTGTTTATTAAATGGCTGCATATTATAAAGAAATATTCACCACACTGAATTTCCAGTTAAAAGCGATATTTTATCCACAATTGTCAATATAAGCAAGTTTCCTCTGAACATCCTAAGACCTTAGGAATTAACTTCATGTCAAAACTCACAAATTCCTGTCACTGTCTTGGTTTGCTGGCAGAGCTATACCACCACTTTTCATCATTTCCTCAGACTCTTTTATTCTCTGTACTCTTTGCTACCGTTGACTGACATAAGAAACAAAAATTACCCTAGATCTAAGACTGTTCTGAGGGAAATTAATTTTTGTCTTTCACAGTGGAAATAATTCTAACTACAATGCTTATAGGAAGCTTAGAGATGACCTAAAATTTCATCAGTTGAGAAATGTGAGTATAGACTAGAATCATAGAATTGTTTCAGTTGGAAAAGACCTTTGAGAACAAGCCCAAGCAGAGGCTTAATGCTGTCAAATCCACTTAGTCCATGCCTCTAAATGCCATATCCATGTTTGTTACATACTGCGTGAGGATCACAGTTCAGATAAAAGGAAGCTTATTTGTTTATTAAATATTTAGTCATCCCCAGCTAACTTAAATCTAAACTACAAATCAAATATAAATAATAAATAACAATAGGTAAATTAGATGCAATGCAATCAATGTCTGTATGGATCGAAATGATATGCAGTGCATATGGATATTTCTGTCCTGACAGATTTTTACAGCTTCAATTGAGTTTTCATGGCTAAAATATTTTTTTACATCTGTTTGTGACTGCTTCATTCATTTTTGAAACTACTAGCGTGCTAATATTCTATCTTTAAAGATTCACTACACAGAAAATATTTACAATCTCACACTGCAGTAAAAATTCAGCTTAGAAAAAATTAAATATATTTAATACTTAAAAAATACTTATCTTGTAAAATGATGAGATTTTTATGAAAAGTAAACTAAATTATGAAAATTAAGCTAATATTGTTATACCTACAGTTGTGATAGGGACACCAAAGAATCCTAAAATATTTGAATACCATACAAAAACGAATGGTGTAAGTTTCCAATAATGATCTCTTGCACTAACATAGATAAACCTCCTCTGCAAGACTAAAGAAACTTTCGGCCAATGACATCAAGGAGTGAAGAAGCCATAATATAATTCCTCTATTTTGAACTGGTTTGAATACAGAAACAGCTGTCCCTTTTAGAAAAAGACTGGTTATTTTTTATTTAAAGTTTGATCTATTTCAAGCACTCCCTTTGCAAAAGTGAGACAGCCCATAGACTAACCCAGTACAGAGCTATTTGCAGCTAGATGAAGCTGAAATTCACACAAAGGACATGATTTGATTTTATACTATGTTTTTGAAAGGGCATTTTGGAGAGCAGCAGCCTTTGAAATAAATTAGTTATACTTCGTGTACATTTGCCCAGATTGTATTTCTAAAGTGCAAGCGTTATCCATAGTAACACAAAGGTAAAAACATTTAAGGAAGCTCTTCACACAAAACAAAATCTGGAAGGTATGGTATACAAACCACTCTCAAAAAGTCAATTTCCATAAAAGCATTTGTTCTTTTTGATGTAAATATAAAACTGACAAATTAATACAAGTGCTAGAATTTTGGGTTCTTAATTTGGTATATTTTATTTTGTACAGGATTGGGGATATTTTGTTTTGGTTTTGAGGGTTTTTTTTATGCTCTGGAAAATACATTCAACTGCTCAGAACAGATACTCAAATGTAGGTATTTATAGACTAAATTCTATGCATTTTTCTTTTCATGGAGTTTTCTATGAGAATACAATTAAATATATGTAAGAAACCTTTCCTCCCTGTTAGGGAAGATATCGCTAATGCAATAAGACAGAAGTGATGCTCTGAAGTTAGCTCTGTAACAGAAAGTTGGAAAATTAAATCTCTAAAGGATTTCTGTACTCACATTTTAGTTAGCTGTCCCTGTAAAGGGGGAATTTAAATGATACTGGGGCTCCACTTCTAGCCAGTGCAGACACTTGGGCATCTGAGTTCCTAGCAGTGTTTCTGGGAAGCAGGTGTGTTGAAATCTCCTTTCTTTTGGGGCTGCACATAGCTTCTCATTAACATATTCTTTTCTGTCGAAAGGCTTGAAACTCCCCATGGAGATAAATCATTCATAAATTCTCTCATACAGTATTCCTTGTGCCTAAGAAACTGAAGCATATTTTCTACTTAGCAGTATGTCTCTCATGTTACCTTCTGTGTGTATCTGTGAAAATTGTAGTGTTTAAGACTTTAGAGACACCTGCCCATTGTTCAAAGCGACTTAGTAAGCAGGTTGCAGTGTCACTGTAGGAAAATGATAGTGGAAAGGTACACAGATTTATCTGTTTCGTCAATAAACTACTATGAAAAATGTACATCTAAGCAATTACATTTACTATGAAATGACATTCATTACTAAGGGATACTCTCAAGGGTGTGAAAGGCATGGGTTCTTCCATCTTCATTATTTCTTCACTGTGTGTGAAGGCACTTTTCAACCATTCTTGGTCTGAAAGGAAGGAAACTACTTTTCTGCATTTGTCACTGCACATATACTAGTCACATTCCCTTGTTTGCTTGACGTCTCTGTTCTCTTTCTTGCTAACATATATGTGCTGCATTCAAGTCTCAGGTTCTTTCTACTCCTTCAGAAGTTTCTTTTTTTCTCTTCTTCTGCAATCTAAGTGCTAAAACATGCTAACAGCCTCATTGTTTCTCTGTATGCTATTAACAACATTTTGTTGATCTGGGATCACACAAAGGCATTCATCAGCTGAACTAAGTAATCACTTTTGCTTCAGACACCAAAAAGCCTAGAACAATTCATTTCTATTTAATTACCACCTAGATCTCTTCTAGAATTTAGTAATGATGAATACCTGCTGAAGTGGCATTGAACAAAATTTTATGCTGTTGCTTAAACTGATTTGATATGACAAATGTCACTGAACATTGCTTTTGCACGTATACACCAAAATCAATTTATAAGGCAATGCATACTACATGTTCAGGTAACTAGCTATTAATAAAGTATTATAAAGGAGTCAAACCTTTCCAATGCTCAGTACTTGCTGAGCATAAGTACTCAACTTATTTCATTAACATAAAGAAGCTGGACCACTCAAGATGCAGATAAAATACTCTTTGAACAAATAGTAAGAGCAGGAAGTACCTTTAACTTTATTAATTTCTCAGACATAAGTATACACAGAGCAAGACATGACATTTTTAGAAGTTCTTGATGTATTTCCTTCCAGTCTTTGTTGCAAAAGCTTACATTGCAGAAGTTTGGTCAAAATTCTCTAGAATCTGACAAGATTCAAACACTGATTTCCCTGGAGGAATAGCTCTGTCTACCCATCATGTCTTTGTGAAAACCCATTTGTCTATAGTATTCCTGCATCAAGTTCTCTTCCAGCACCCAAGGAATTATACCTGCCTCAGTCACTGGAATTCCTTCAGGCAGGACAGAAACCAAAAATGGGGCTGGTTGGAGAGAACTGTGTGCATGAATGGTCTATAGCAGGGTGCTGTTTTGGGTAAACAGAGTAACAAGAGTTTTTTCTGGGTAGTTTGGGGAATGGATCACACCACCTCTTTTATCCTTGGTACCTTTCTTCCCTTCCTGCTTCTCCAGGGGTGTGTGTAGGATAGCAATCTTTGGGGATGCTGCTACAGCTTATCCCACCACCTCACCTCCTTTTTTGCCCTATAATAAGTAGCTGCTTTGCTCTGCCCTCCCTCTTTTTCTTTTCTTTTTACTCTGGCAAAGGCGTGTTGGCTTAAGGATTAGTTTTCTTTCAAGGGGTGGTGTTTGCAGTTAAAGGCCAACTGTTTGGATTATTTTTTGAGATTGCAGACTAACAAAAGGCAGGAAATAGGAGTTCAGTTGCTGGTTTCAAGGGGGTGACTGGGGTTTTGTTTCCTTTTGTTTTTCTTCTTTTTCTTTTTTTTATATTTCCTCTTTTTTTAAATTTATTTCACAATACAGTCTTAACACCTGCAGTTCCAGTTTCTGTAATTGTGTTTATTCTTCTCCTTCTAGGTTTGAGGAAGGAAAGAGTCTATTTTCTGTATGATTGAGCAAACGCTGGTCTATTGCTAAATTGTGACACTACTCTGACAGGCAAATCTGACATTTCTTCTGGTAAAAAACTTGGCCATGTCTTACCTATTTACTAAAATATAAGGACTACATTCTGGAAAGTCATTGTCTTAATACTCAGAGGCTAATCTTTGGAGAGGACTTCAGTCTGGAACGAAACTCCAGGGGTGTCTCATACATTTGGATATTTTCAGGAGTAAGTTTATTCTACAATAACATTCTGCATTTACACACTAAGAGGACAAAGTGATATCTAAGAAAATAATAGACTACCTATCCTTTAAACTCAGCAGTGAACGTTTTTGTATGATGTTTGTTGACCCAAATCCATAAAATCAACATCTTATTTAAATTAAAATTAGATTAAATAATTTATGCATTTTTTCCCTCATAGCATATCCATGAACTAAGTCAGTGGGTTTTAAAATATATTTAGAAATATTTCTTTCTAACAAATTATTTTGATATCTTAATGCTGTCCATTGCTGAACAATGTGAAGCAAACATTGGTTTTGTAGACCAATACAGTACTGTTGACACATCACTCATGTGCTTCAAGTCTTATTTGAAGTAAAGAGTTCTATTTCTTCATATACTGCATTAAAAGTGTAATTCACTTTCTGAATCTTCCCAAAACGCAGATATTTCTGCTCTACCTTGATTTCGACCAACATCTGAGGAAATTAAATTGAGTAAAGTTACTTCTGTTGCTAAGACTCAGGACACTAATTCATAAAACCAATCATAGTTTGCCTTTATCCTATATTTGAAGATCAATTTTAGTGGAAAAGCTTAAAGGAGGTGCAAATCAGACCATGATTAAATTGCGTATATTCCTTACTGTCAAGAAATATTTGCATCTTCCGGAAGCGATGACGATGGTACTTATAGTAAAATGTGAAAAACTTGAGGAATTACTAATGAATCTTTGAAGAAGGAACTTTATTCTGTGGGAAATTGAAGGAATGGTGAATTGAAGTTTAGCTGCCAAGCACGTTTTCATTGAGTCTCTGAACGAATACACAATGAAGAAAACATCTGTGAATATGGAATTGCTACTTCATTAAGCTACCTAAACAAATTTATGCTACTTAATAAGACTAACAGTTATTGTGTACAGATGCTTCATGACACTTATTAAATATTTATGGAGGGTCTTGGGACTTGCACAAAAATCTGTGCTGTTGTGAAGCTGTTATGTGAGCCAAAGAGGCGCAAGCCAAATTCTATATTTCATCTTGATTTGCCTCCATTTAGCTAAAAAGATCTGATACTTGATAGGTGTGAATCTGCATCTCACAACATTTTTAAAATGCTTATTAAAGTTTTCTTCTCTTTTAACTAGTATGCAATTTTTAGATTTTTTTTTTCTAAAATACTATGCGGCCATTCAGAAAAACAAGGAAGAAATGAAAAATAATAAGTGACAAAAAGTAGAAAGATAAGAGAGTTGGAGAGAAACAACAGGATTTGAATAATAATAAAATAAGCTGACTTTGTGGGTTTCACTCTCAGAAGTTTCTTTTTTTCTCTT